>JAJOOF010000415.1:0-46477 GCA_029582545.1 Solanum lignicaule | reverse complement strand
GTTGAGTTGAAAGTTTCCTTAGCGATTAAGTTTTGATGTAAGATTATACTTGAGTCAATTTCAAACGACCATATCTCTTAGAATATAAAGAGTTACGTGGCCCATAACCTATTAAATTAAAAGTATTTGAATCTTCTTTCCAACGCCACCAATTTCGTGACAATCCGAGTTTCAAGTAAAGAGTTATGACCATTTTAGTACCTGATATAGTACAGTGACGAATTAGTCGACGGAAAATCATTAAAAAGGGTCGTTTTTGTCTTTTTACCTTTAAGAAAACCCTAAACGAATTTCTTGACTAATTAGAGACCCAAAACAATCAGATTTTCATCTCTTAATCCATCATTCTCTTCTCTGTCAAACCCTAAGGTAAAACCCTACGGAAAAATCAAAGCAGAAGACTCGAGAAAGTGGTCAAATGAACCCCTAACCTATTATCGAATTCCCAACTACACACTTATATTTCCCAGGAGTCCTATTACCCCCTAATACTAATTTAAAGTGGAATTATTTGCTCCCTAATGCTGAGGTGGCAAAGAGTGTGTAGTTCACTCTCTTTGAGAGAGTGAATGTGAATGACAAAAAAAAAACTAATTAAAACTTTAGTAATATTTCTTTTATTTTAGAGTAGCCTTTTGTTTTCTTTTAAAAAAAATTATGTTTCCTTTTATTTTATTTTGTACTTTTTACGCTCTTTCTCTTCTTTCTTTGGCAAAGAAACAACACCAGCGGTGGCGGACAACAACACCGGTGACGACGGCATTTCGATCCATCATACGAGCTTTGCTCCTCCACCTCCATGAGCCCGCCTCATTGACCTTCTATCACTAAGCCTCTCACCTTCAAATTCACACTCCTCATAGAAGCTCCACTAAAAATCCACAAGAAATAACCTTTGTTATTCCACAATGTGAGTACATATCCATCAACCGCCAATTCCACTGAGAACCACCACGTGAACCACCATCACCACTTTCTCTATTTTTCTCCATAGCTTCAAGATATTCAAAGTTGGAGATGCAGATTCAACCTCAAGCACAAAATTTAAAAAGTCAGATGTTCATCTTTATCCAAATTTGAAAAGACTCTGACTATCAAATCTACAATGAACTTTTAATTGTACAAAAATAAATAAAATCAGTATATTTCAAGATTCCTACCCAAACAAACTACATTAAAAAATGAAAACTTTTGGGCATTCAATTATTATTGATTTTGAGTGAAAATTTCATCAATATGAGAGAGGAAAAATGATCGGGTAAAAATGGAGAATTTGACGGATAATTCAGTGATTATTGAAAGAAAATTGGAGAATTTTGAAGATGGAATTGAGAGGAATATAGAAGAGAATTGAGCATGCAGGTGGAAAAAAACCCTACATTGAAAGAATTTGAGGCAAAGTGGTGCAACTCCGACGAAAAAGCTCTGGCAGATGGCTGCTTCTATGACGATAGAATAAAAAAATGAATTAATTTATTTTGATTTATAAAAAGGGTAATATTATGTGGCAAGCGTGTGCCGACCACTCCATGATACAAATCTGGGTATGAGTTTTTAAGGGGGTATATATTCTGTTTTTAAATTGTTCAGGGGGTTAATAGGATCCACGTGAAGTAAGTATAAGTGTGTAGTTGAGAATCCGGTAATAGGTCGGGGGGTTATTTGGCCATTTTCTATAAAAGACTCCATTCAAGATTCTTTCAATCTTTTTCAAGATTCTTCTTCAAGGTAAGTCTTTCTCCAAGAATTCCATTCTTTCCAACTCAATTTTATTCATACAATTATGAATCATTAATGAGAATCCTAATTCTTGGCCATAGAGTTTCAAGAAACTAATTCAAGAAATCTCAAGAAAGGTTTTCTTGTTTTTTCTCCTTCAAGCTAGGATTTCAAGGCTTCTAATCAAGTTCTTTTTCAAGATTCTTCAAGAACCTTGTTCTTCCATGTATGTAAGACTATGATAGTGTTGGACTAGTTCGTCCTCACGCCCTACATCTACTTTCAAATTAGTAAAAGAATAATCTAGGATTCTACCCCTAGATTTGAGTATTCTTGAGATGAGTTAATTTTGAGTTCTCGGGTTCCTGTTTCTTTTTGAAATTCTATTCCTAATTATTGAATTGCTATATGTTATGCATTAAAATTCTTGAGTTGATTTGTTCATGTCTATATTTCAACATGAACCCTATGAATTGAATATTCTTGAGATGAGTAGTGTCCTTGAGTTCTAAGTACTGAGTTTCCATATTGCTATTAAGACCCTGAGTTGAGTCGTTCATGTCCATAATTCCGAATGAACCCTATGATTTGAGTTATAATATTTGAAAAGCTTTTTAAAGCCAACACTTGTGTTCTTAAACTGCGTTTTTAAGAAAGAAAAGATGAGTTTTGAGAAAAGAGTTTCTAAAACATGATTAATATGACAATCGAGTATGCCATCAATGTATGCGCAGTATGGTATCTAGATATACCATCAATGTTTATGCAATATGACTTCTCGAGTCATCAATGATCATATCACAATTTGATTTTGATATATTTTTGAGAAAGAGTTTTAAGTATGAATTAAGTAAGAGTATAAGTGAACTAAGTATTCCCAAAGGTATTTGTTTTTACATTGATGAAAGAGAAACTGAGATTTCTAAATGAGTTATGAGTTCAAAAGATATTTCAAGAGCAGAGGGTAGTTTGAGCAATTATCTCAAACCAGAGGAAGAGTTATGTTTTTAAACATATGAGCATGAGTATATATTATTAGCTGAGCTGGCAAGTTTGACTAATCCCAACCTTTGAAGCGAGTGCAATCCAATTGGCTGAGCTAGAAAGTCTGACTAATCCTCCTAACCTTTAAAGCTCAATAACACGCGATCAATCTTGACCCTCTACGTGGCAATTATTATGACAAATTCTAAATAAACCCCAGCTCATGACACCTTGATGAACTTAGGAGACAAATCCCAAAATAATGCAACGTGAAGGGTGAGTGTAAGATTGGGTTATTGCGTAACAAACATATATTGATGAGATTTTGTCACGACCCAGACCATCGTGATTGGCACCCATACTAACCCTCCGGTAGGAGAACCGTTACTACAACCCAACCAACCAAATTAACGAAAACTAAAGCATTTAAAGATACGAAAGCAGATTTAAATGTCTAAAAAAAAAGGAAATAGGGAGTTCCCATAAACTCCAAAACGTCTAACAATAAATGCGAAAATAATGCCTAGAACCTGAAAGTCAATGTAACAAAACTCCAACAACAACCATAAGTCTAAACAAGAAGGGTTCCAACCCCACACTAACACAAGGAATCTAAAGCACTAGTCTATGACCGAAGATGTGGACATAACCAAAAGAATAACTCATGGCAGTCCGGAAGAACTGGCTCACCTTTGAATTCGATTGCTCACTGATATTTTAAACGAGGTCTGTCAGTAGCCGCCTGAAGATGCCATGTACTTAACAAAGAAAGAGCAAGTGTAGTATCAGTGCACAACCACAATGTATTGGTAGGATCACACGGCTATCCCAATCGATGAAACACATGCAAGTAACCACAACGTTATAAAACATGCATATACAGAACATATACAATATAAGTCATCATTTCAAAATCAATGTACAATTCCACATTCTCAATAATACACATATATGCCAAGTCAATGGTCCTCTCATGGAACCCATACCCCAAACTGTTAGTGTTCCAGTACGTGGTATCCGATCCAAGTTAGTGTGCCGGACGTGACACCCGATTCCATATATGCGCTGGAACGTGGCACCCGATCCAAGTTAGTGTGTTGGAAAGTAACACCCGATCTATTCAACAAGCCACAATCACAATCACAATGTACATTCTCATAATCATACAATCAAGAGTTGATTCATGACATACAATTCTTCATTCATACTCATTTACGATTAGTGTGATCAATAATGCAACATTCTCATACATACATGCATTAAAACGAAGTAATTACTAACATACATCACACCAACATGAAATCAAAAACATCACCTACCTCGAACAAAGCTTGAACCCTCCTAAAATACTTGATTCTTCCCTTTCTGGATTCTTTCCGCTTGTTCTTGGTCTACAAGCAATCAATATAACACGAGGATCAATAACGAGGCCTAATTACCCGGATTACAATCAAAATCATCAACCCTAGGCCAAACCCATGATCATAATATGAATCTAGGGCTTTTTCCCACCATCTAAATCAGTTCCAAAACCCTCCCCTAACAATAATTTCCTATGAATTTACATTCTACGGATCGAAAAATGGATTTAAGGAGTAAAAACCTTACCTTTAGCTTCAAGAATGGTGAAAAACTGTCAAGAAGTTCCCCTGGTTCGTCTCCTAACTTTTAAGAACGAAGTTTTCAGAATAATGGCGTTTTTGGAGTTTATTTTCGACTTAAGTCGCGACTGCCCCGCTATGGTGGCCCTCATCCTGCCATATCGGCCCCGCCCTAGTAGGAATAATCTCGCCCTGGCGGCTTGCACGGAACCAGTGAGTCGAAATAAGAGTCCCAAACTCCCAATTCACAAAATACCTTTCTCCCATGACACTCATAAACTACCTGTTCACGCTAAAATCTGTTTCAGGAGTTCTACTCGCCTGAATTCCATTTCGTAAAGTCGTACGGGTTCCTTAACGTCTTAGCTATCCACTCATGTAGTCACATTCATTATTAGATCTCTCATCTGCTTCTAGATTTTCCTAGATTTCATTGACTTCAAATTTATCCAAATCTGGACTAGGCTAGGAATTCTCAAGTTACTACGAAAAAGTTTTCCGGCCCAAAATTTTTCCCCGTTGCTTTTCTATAACGACGGGAGCAGGTCGTCACAGATTTAGTAGACAAGATGACTTTATAAGTATGATGGGTAAGAGTAGCTACTATATACTATCTAAAGATGGATATTCACATCTCAAGAGGCCGTTAATCTATGATGACAAATTTAGTGTTGAGGGGGAGACAACATAGGCAATAGTATGGATTTCTTTTTCGGATTAAAGGACAACTTATTTTGTTAAGGAATCCATCTTTTGACTGGTTGCTGTAGTAAGGAAACCTCTTCATTTGGACACGGCTACTATAAATAAAACTCGACCAAGTTGTGCTAGGGTCAAGGTACATATTGATTTGCTGTCAGAATTTACGAAATATGTGGGGATGGGGATTGTTAATGAAAAGGCATCAAGAGTTGAGAAGGTACATATATATTATGACATGTTACCTAAGTATTGCAAGGCATGTAAGTTGTAAGGTCTTGAAGAGATAAAGTGTCTAGATAACTCTTCATATTCAATAAGGGGTGCTTGTTTGAAGTTGACCCCAATAAAAACTTATATATCGAAAAGGACGCTTTCAACTCAACTTTGTGTTAGGAACAACCTATGACCTTAGTTCATATCTAATGCACTCCCACACTATATTATAAGAATACCATATGGAGAATGATGACAAGGGTAAATTGAAAATGGTGGAGAATGGTTCCAAGGAAGCACCCTGTGCAACACAAAAAACACCGCAATCCAACACATAAAGTTATCACCAAAGAGAACAATGCTATAATGAGTGACAAGGCAAAAACACCTGAGAAAGGTGTCACAACTAATAATTCTTTTGACGCTTTTGATGATAGAAGAGCCATGCCATGAGCAACAAGTTAATAAAGAGACAGAATGGGAAGAAGCATCATGAGATAATACAATTGCTCATACAACTACTATAGATGGATTTGCAGAGTCAGGGCAAAATGCAGCAAATTAGGCATCAATTGTGACACATTTGCAAGTAGAAAGTAAATAAAGAGAACAAGGGAAGAGCAAAATTGAAATACATGTTTATAATACAGAAGCATCATTACAAAAGACACAGCAAGAGGAAGACATACAAAATGGAGATGAGAGCCATAAAGCGGAAACCAGACAGGATAGTTAACTAAGAAGTAGCAATCACAATAATGATGATGTGTTTCAGACAAACACAAATGAGGAGCAACAAATAGTCAGCCTTAGTGAACAAGCAATTCAAGAGGATCTAGTTCGAGCTACTTTTCAAGTCTCTCATCAGATAAATTATGAAGAAAAGTCAACAGATCAACAACTACAGTTACAATCAATAAAAGATAAGGAGGAGGAAAACAATCAGAAAAAGGAGGATCAAGTACTGCAGAGTATTGGGGTGTCTACATATGCTTTAGCAAAAGGAAACAAAGCCAAAAACAAAGTGGAGAACAAACCAATCAGGGTTAATCTAGCGCGGAGTGTCAGATCAAGTTTTAAATGAAAGGAGTATTTTGGAATGTGAGGTCTTTTAGAATTCAAAATTCATTCCATAGAATACAAATGCTACATAGGTATCACAAGTTCCCTATTATTACTTTGATGGAAACTTTTTAAGAAGATAGACAGATTCGCAAGTTTAAAAGAAGATTGGGGATGCAATATGGCTAGTGATGCCCGTTTGGTTATGAATATGTTGATTCAAAATGGTAAGGGAGTACTTTTTGAAGGTTTGGAATCGTTGGTGGGCATTGGAGGGGGGCACTGGTTACAAAATGGAGATATTAATGGAGAATTTAATCGAAACATTGAGAAAAAGAAGTACTTATAACATGTAAATATGAGAATAACAATGGAAGAAGACAGTTACGGTAGTTACAATGGAAGAAGACGGTTACGATAAATAGTGGCATTTTTGCTTCAATGTAAACTTGATTTTCTTGTTTATCTCTCTTGTGCTATACTTGATGCAAAGCTATAGAATGGTCTTCACCTTGCCAGTAGACAAGGTGGAGAAGAGTTGAGATCTTGGTGGGGTTTATTTTTGTGTTACATAACAAGCCTATTTGGTGCTACTTCAACATCAAATTGAACTATCACAAAAGATGAAAGTTTAGATAATCAAACAAATAATAAAAAGTGTCATTTATGTGCCAATCAATTTGGTGGGACGTCGGGAATCGAACTCTCACACAAGATGAAATTTTAGATAGCCAAACAAATAATAAAGAGTGTCATCTAAAAAACATTTGGTAAATTGCAATTCTTGTTATATAATACTCTCTGAAGCGAACATAAATTGCCTATCTGAACTTTCACCTTATTAACGAGGATTCAATTTCCCACCCATCTCTCATTTCTCCTTTTCCTTTCCCCATTTATTTTATTTTTAAAAAAGATTTCGTGGATTTATTTATCTTTGTCTTGTAGTGGGCAGTAGGAGTAATAATTTTAGACCGTTATCTAGTATTTTTTTAAATATGATTTTCAATTTTTTCGAAAGGAATCTTTAGACTATAATATAAAATATCATAAATTACAAGAAGAATAAAAAGAGATTTATTCACCAAATAACTATGCCAAAAAGTGAAAAAGGTCTAGTTCCAATGCCAGGCAGCAACAATCAATCATCATAAAAGTTGCAATCAATCATCATAAAAGGCTCATTTATTTTTACCATCTAAAAAAGAACAATGTTCATATTACCGTTCACAAGATTTCTTTGCTTTCTAATATTACCTTATTCTAAAAATTCAAAATGCAATTTTAATTTGGACTTGTTACTAGTACAAGATTATATTAGGGGTATACCTCAATAACAGACCTTAATCCCAAGATATGACTAATCTTGTAGTGACTAAATCCAGAATCAGAGAAGAGTTTTGCCCATTCTTGTTCATTTCTTTCTTTTCCAGAAACATGAACCATCATCAGTACATCTGAAAACAATTGAGTTTCGAATGATTTGTTATCTCGTTTCTCGTCATCAATCACAATGTCAATCACAATCACCTTTCCTCCATTCTCCTTACTTGGAATTGCTTCTTTACATTTCTTCAATATTTTAACACAGTCTTCGTCGCTCCAATCATGTAATATCCACTGCTTGTCATAAAAAATATTCACATAAAAACAAGACAAATCGAACAAAAGATAGTAAAATCAACTTAACTTTTAGTAGCACATTCAATCCGTCTCATTCTAAACAAGTTGAGTGATGATCTATTTGTTAACTTGACGTAACAAATTGAACTTAAAATGACTCATCAAATTATCGGGTAATAACGAGTGAAATTGCAATTCATACTATTATCATGATCCGTCATTTGATTACTTTTGACCCCAATTCATTTTGACGCAAGCAAATTATGAATGGACAAGTACATTAGTTCCGATTTATACCTTTAGTAAAATTGCATGAGTAGAAGGAATGGACTTAAACATATCTCCACCAATATAGCTCAAGTTGTTGCCCCCTTCCAAGCCTTCGACCACATGGGGCAGATCGAAAACAGAGCATTTCAATTCTGGAAATGCATTAGAATGGCTTTAGCCACAGTTCCAGTGCCACCTCCAACGTCTACCAACGATTTCAATCCTTCAAAAACTCCCTTACCATTTTTGATGAACACGCTAATGATCAATCGGGCATCACTACCCATAGCTTCGTTCAATAAACGGTTAACCCTTGGGTCATCCCCTGCAATTTCAAACAACGGCTTCCCATGAGTGAGTGCCACGGATCCATTAAAATTGGATCCAATTGTGCTTGAACAAACAGGGCTAGACTCAACGGCTCGTGTTTAAGAAGAAGACGCGAAGTTGGAGTAAGTAAATAACCTTCTTCTCCTTGAATAAAGAAGCCAACATGAATTAGAATACACATGAGATGATAAATACAATCGTGACCTTTCAATTTGTTGATAGGGAGAGCATTTAATAAATCGGATAGAGTCATGGCTTGACCATGGCTATAAATGATATCTGGAATTTCAAGCTGAATTGCACATTTGAGTGACATAGAAATGACGTAATTCAACACATGGTTCAATATGTGTGCTTGAGCAGCAAGGACTTCACTAGTTTCGTCTCCAATATTATTAGGCAATGCCATTTTTTTGAGAATTTTGCTTTGATATGTATAGTGTTGTGATTATCAAATCTATATTTATAAGAGATATTGGAAGACATGTGATAAATAAGATGTCATATTTAGAAGAAATGAGGAGATGCACAATTTGATTAGTTAAGAGATGATAACTATTGTGGCAAATCAAATTCTTTAAATTCATCTATTGGAAATTAAAGTCATTTATATTTAATGATTCTCTTTCCAAATATGAAATGTTGTCTTGATATATCATTAACATTTTTACCAGCCCGAAAATTGTGAAACATTTATTCTGATATCTAATCTTCATAATTTTTCATGATTAAAGACGATTTTAATTTGCATACACTCTGCATTAGGATCATCAACAAATGTCAAACATGAAGAATACACCGCGAACCTAAGTTGATCTCAAGACACAAACAACGTTTTAATCTTCTGGCTTTTCAGGATTATATACAAGAGGCCGTTTTGATCCTTTGTTAAGACATAAGGAGATGAAGAATAACATTTTACGTAACACACAAACAGGGGAACATAAGATAGAGTATTGGCTTCTACTATATGTTATGGGAACATTACATAATTTGGCCTTATCTTATTTAAACTTTTGTGATCGAAAAGAGCGTAGATTAAGGATAAACCTCAATCACAGATCTTAATCCCAGTAAAGAAACAATGTTGTAGTCACTAAACCAATGAATATATGAAGTTAAAAGTACATCAAGTCATCAACCAAACTCCTCTTCTGAAGGTGAAAAGAGACATAAGTAATACATGTGATTCAGTAAATTTGACCGTTTGGACCGCAGCTAGACCAGCCAGATCATGCTCCTTGTACTCGAAAACAAGGGACAAACTAGACGACATTCTTGAAGTTACCAAACCTTCAAATTTGATAACATTGGGATGGTTTAATTTTTTCAACACACGTATTTGCTTTACATACATTGCTATCTGTTCCTTGCCCAATCTGAATTCACACATAAACAAGAAAATTGACCACAAAAGTACAACTACCAAAGCCTATTGTATCAATTCCTTGAAATCCAACCCTAGGCCCTAAAAATTTTGCATTCCTTAGTTTGTATCTAAACATTCATTATTGCAATACAATTAAGAAACATTATTAGACACACGTCGTTACAGTACCCCATGAAAACATAGTACATTGCACTAAAACAGTGATATATATATGAGGCATTAATGAAAAAGAGTGAGTTGATTGACTGAGAAAGTTTCTTGAAGGTATTCGTTCGGCGAGGAGTCCAATCTTTTATAGCATCTCTGGCAACAGGAACCAGCCACGACGGCCACCCTTGCTGATTCGTCGCAAAAGAGTTTCCCGATGTTCTGAAACTGTAATACTCAGACACTGACTCTGTGCGATTTTGTCCTTCTGCCTCCATCACTGCTGGCGGTGGAGTTTGAGTGATCTTCACCTGATTCCCCGGAGCCTCAACACCGTACGAAGCAGTCCAATTGTTAGAATCAGTGAAGTAAGTTTAACCAGTCATTTTTGGTGTATATTCAATGTCACCAAAAAAAGGGCTGATGAAAATAGCTAGATTTTTTGTTAGCATTTATTGCAAGAGTAATGCTGTTTGTCACAACTTAACCGAAAGTTAAGAAAGCCCCTTTGCCTCCAAAACCGCCCAACCTCTCCCTCCAAAATCAAGACCACCTTTGACTTGTATTTCTTGTTTTTTCTTCCAACACAACCATTGTAGTTTAACTCTATAACTTTCCTTCCTCCTTTACCTACTCTAAGTGAATATCTCATCTGATTCTAGCTCTTACATTTTTGTTTGGCCATTTTTAATTTAAGACATAATTTTAATTAAATGGATCATAATAATGAGAATAGTCAGTTAAGCCAAATATTGAATGATGTTTTGGGGTTAGATGATGGTGATAGTTTGCTCTCTAATGATAATCAACACGATGACGATTCAGACGGTGGCTATGGTGATGACCCTCATCCATATTTGGATAGTGATTATGAAGATCTTCTGAACTTGCTCCATGAAGAGATGAATATGTCTAATCAAGCGGAGCAAGACAAATCTTTAAGTGTTTCGAGCAGAGAAGAATATGGATATGAGGATGAATGGGCTGAAGATGAAGATGCAAATGGGGATACCTTTACTGACCAACAATATATTAAAGGTATGATTTTTGGTAGTGTTAAATCCGTGTTCGCATTTTACAAAGAACATAGTCGTCTAACTAGATTTGGTGTTATTAAAAAAGGTTCAAACAAAAAAGGTGGTGAAAATGATAGTTATGTGTCATTTGCTTGCAATAAGACTAGAGAACCAACACCTAGGAAGCTAAGCAAAAGGGTTGATTGCAAAGCAAAATTAATTACGCAATGCTGCCTAATGGTTCATGTCATATTTCAAGAGTTTTGACAGAGCACAATCATCAATTGAATTCTTTTTTGTCACGTTTTTTTCACTATCACAAATAGTTAAGCAGGACATTGAAGAGAAGTATGGAAGCTCATGACATTGTAGGAATAAGACCTTCAAATAGCATACGATTCTTGAAAGTCGAAGCTGGTGGTCCTGATAGAATAGGGTGTACTCCTAAAGACTGTAGAAATTACATTGTTCAATAACAGAGGATGAAGACATTGTCCAGGGATGCTGCAACAATATATAAGTTCTTTTTTGATATGCAGATGAAGGATGATGAATTTTTTATGCAATGAATAATAGTGCAAGACTTCGCAATGTGGTATGGGTTCACACACATTGCAAGTATGTGTACCTCGAGTTCACTGATTTAATTTGTTTTGATACAACCTACCTTGTGAATCAATGTCGCATGCCAATTTCTTCATTCATAGGTGAGAATAACCATAAACAATCCATTCTTTTGTGCACTTTGATGACAAGTGAGGATATTGAGACATACAAGTGTCTGTTTTCTACATGGTTCACGGTCATGGGCAATGCACCTCTAACTGCTATCCCCATAGACAGATGTGAGAGTATCAAGGGATCAATTAGAGAGGTGCTTCCAGACAACTATCCATAGATATTGCATTTGACACATCATGACAAAGCTACCTGCAAGGCTAAAGGGTGTGACCGAATATAGGTCTGTCAAGGCCGAATTCAAATCCATAATATTTAATAGCATCATAATAGATAGATTTGAGGAAAAATAGGCTGCACTCATTGAAAAGTATGAGCTGGAAGATCTACATTCGGAAAAGGAAAAATGGGTTCCCATATTTCTCAAGCACTACTTTTGGACTGACATAATGTCAACCAAAAAATGTGAGTCAATGCATGAGTTTTTTGATGGATATATTAATGGATGAAGCTCTAAAGCAATTAATTGAGAAATATGAGATAGCCTTGAGATACAAATTTGAGAAGGAACTACATGCAGAAGCAGACGCAAGAAAGATACATTCGCCACCTGGTAGTGGGTTTGATTGGGAGATGCAGGTTCAAACTCATTACACCTGAAATATTTATGATATTCCTATCACAGAGCATTTAAAAAGGTTGTATCATTGTGAAATATATAGACATGTTGATTTTGATGCAATGGAGAGAGTTGTGAAGTACTGTGCAACTGATTATTCAATAAGGAGTGATTTTCATGGTAATCAATTTGTTTACACTATGGATTATAGAACAGATAACTAATATCTTGAATACAATTGCAAGAACTTTGAAAGTGAAGGGATTGTTTGCTGCCACATATTGAGGACGATGTCTCACAAAAGGATTAAGAAACTTCACGACAAGTATATTTTGTGTCGGTGGAGAAGAGATGTAATTCGTCCACACATAAGAAAATTCTTTCCAGGAGGCTACCCAACAATGACTTATGAGTACAAAAAGTACAATTCCTTGAAGGAATGGTTTGATAGGAACTATGATCTTGTGTGGACAACAACGTTAAATATGTGGACTTTAAAAATCTTTTGAAAGCTCGTTTCAATGCATATTAAGATTAGAATGATGACATGTCCATCCCAAGAGTTGGTGATACTGACTCGGACAATGATGTAACATTCATTAGAAATCCGAGGGAAGTCTGTTTACGTGGAAGACATCAGATGAACAAAAAATAGATTTACACGTGATAATATATTTATGATAGGAGGTAGATGATGTAGTACATCTTTTTATGATGCATCTCATGAGGGTGAGACTAAGGTAGGAGGGGTGGTGGGAAATGGGGGAAAGTATGAATGCTAACTATGTTGATGGATTCAATCGGGTGGTAATAGGAGAGGTAGAAGGGGTGGTAGAGGCAGTCGAAGTGGTGGTGGTGTGTGGTGATAGAGGAGGTAGAAGTGATGCAAATATTGATGTAAGAAGTAATCCTATGATGGAGTAGTTAAATCTTTCCTATATTTGGATGATTGGTTGGGTGGTTAGATAGTGTAACACCCCGAAAATTTCTAAGCTAAGGCCCGAACCATTCTTTATTTGCATGTAAAGTTGTATCGGGTGATTCTTAAATTGCTCATATGTTTAAAGGTCAATTATTTAGTGTTGGAATGTATATGGATATGACTTAAGGCAACAATAAACCCCTAGCACAAAGTTGAGTTGAAAGCTTCCTTACCGATTAAGTTCTGACCTAAGATGCTACTTAGGTTAACTTCAAACAATCATATCTCCCAACAGATAATGAATTAGGTGTCCCAAAAACTACTAAATTGAAGGTCGTTGAGTCCTCTTTCAAACTCCTTCAAGTTTGTCTCAATTCGAGTTTAAAAGTAAAAGGTCATGGTTGTTTTACCAGAGTCTGTCATATCAGAGTTGCCTGAAGTCAGTTCCTACGACTTGCTTCTACGGGCCGTCAAAATTTCGACGAATTGTACTCTCAAGTCGTCTAAAACCTCAAAGAGTCTGATTTTTTGGGGTCCAATTCCTACGGATCAGTTCTACGAGCCATATGAACTTCTATGGGCCGTAGTTTGGACCCGTAGAATGGATTTTTCAGCCTGAAAATCATATAAAGTCTACGGATAGGATCTATGATCCATAGAAACTTCTACGGGGCATGGATTGGACCCATATAATGAAATTTTGACCCTTAAATTCAATATAAATTCCATGTATGAGATCTACGGTCTGTAGAACAAACCACGAACCGTAGATGGAGACGTAGATGATTTTCGTCAGTTTTTAAGAGTGGTAAATTAGTCTTTTCCCACTCCTTCTAAGCCTAAACCCTGACCTTTTTACACCTAGTTATGGGTTTAGAAAGTGTTAATTAGTTCTCCTAAATTCATTAACACTTCAAATCTTTAGAGCAAGGTTCCAAGAGTAGAAAAGCCAAGGTTTCGAGTGTTCTTATCAATGTAAAAGTAATACATTTGGGATTACTCAAAAATCTCTCTTTAAACTCTACTCAAAATTCTTCTTTCACTTTCTCAGAAAATCAATGTAAGACAATTGTTTGGTTAAAAGGATTCTCAATAATAACTAAATAAATGCTCAATTATAACTCAAAAATAGGGTTTGTGCTGAAAAATAGACATGAACAATCAACTTAAAATTCTTAATGCAAGATATAACAACTTAATAATCAGGAAATAGGATTCAAAACTGATCAACGAAACTCATCTCAACAATTATCAAAACTAAGGATGTAACCCTAGATTATTATTTACTAATAGAAGGTAGATGTAGGGCGTGAGGATGAACTCAGTTTATCACTATGATAGCCTTACATACCTATGAAGAACAAAGTTCTTGGCTAAATCGACGAAATTCAAAGAACGCTAGAAAACCCTAACTTTTCTCCGAAGTCTTTGAAGTGTTAAAGAACGTAAATGAATGTTTAGCACTGTTTAGACCCTTAATTAGGTGAAAAAGGGTCATAGTTAAGTAGGGGTTGGAAAATACTAAACTACCCTTCTTAAAAACTGACGAAAACCTTCTATGGTTCCATCTACGATTTACGGTTTATTCTACAGACCATGGATCCCATCAGTAGAATTTATGTTGAATTTTAAGGCTCAAAATTTCATTCTATGGATCCAATCTATGACCTGTAGAAGTTTCTACGGAAACGAGATCCAATCTGTAGACTTTATACAATTTTGGGCTCAAAAGTCCATTTTATGGGTCTAAACTAGTACCCATATAAGTTCCTACGACCGTAGAATGGATCCGTAGGAATTGTACCCCAAAATATGACTCCCAGTACTTTCCCTATGACGTGACAGTACGGGTTGTAGTTCAATCTATGGCCCGTAGAATGAATCCGTAGAAAAATCTGATATGGTAGTCTCTGTCAAAACGGTCATAACATTTCACTCCGAACTCAAAATGAGACAAAATTAGTGGTGTTGGAAAAAGGACTCGAAAACCTTCAATTGGTTGGTCGTGGGCCACCTAATTCATTATGTTCTTGGATATAGGATTGTTTGAAGTTGACCTAAGTAGAATCTTATGTCAAAACTTAATCGGTAAGGAAAATTTCAACTCAACTTTGTGCTAGGGGGTTCGTGTGACCTTAAGTCATATCAAAATCCATTCCAACACTAAATAATTGACCTTTACACAATGAGCAATTTAAGAATTACCCGATATGATTTTACATGCAAATAAAGAATGATTCGGGCCTTAGCTTAGATATTTTTGGGATGTTACAATATCTCCCGCTTAAAATCATTCGTCCTCAATGGATAAAATGAGCATTAAAAGGGTAGGGAAGTGTTTAAAATCCCAATTTAGTGCAAAATACACATAAAACTCATGAACTCCAAACACTGAAGGAGGTACTGAATCAAATGAGTACTTTAGGAAAAGTAAATACCTTGGACTGGAACTAAATCATAGGCAAAGATATGGGGGTATTTCTTCTTCATATCTTCCTCGGCCTCCCATGTAGCCTCCTCAACAAACTGATTTCTCCCCAAGACTTTGACCGGTGCAACTTCTTTGGTTCTCAACTTGCGAACCTAACGATCAAGGATTTGAATGAGAATCTCCTCATAAGATAGGCTGTCCTTGATACCAATATTCTTGATAGGCACAATAAGTGAAGGATCACTCAAACACTTCTTTAGCATAGATATGGAAAGTACTGGATGTATTACTGCTAACTCAGGAGGTAGCTCCAGCTCATAAGCTACATTACCAACTGTGTAAGATATCCTATAAGGACCAATTTCCCTTTCTTACCAAACCTCATAACACCCTTCATGGGTGAACATTCAAAGGAGACCCAATCATTAACCCCAAACTCCAAATATCTTCTCCTAACATCTGTATAGAATTTGTAACGGCTCTGCGGTGATTTCAACCTCTCGTGGATAATTTTCATCTTCTACATGGATTGATGAACTAAGTATGGTCCTATTAACTCAACTTCACCAACCTCAAACTATCCAATAGGAGATCTACAACTTCACCCATAAAGAGCATCATAAGGAGCCATCCCAATACTGAAGTGATAGTTGTTATTGTATGCACACAGTATAAGAGTCAAGTGGTCATCCCAATTCCCTTTGAAATCCAACACACATGCTCTCAACATATCCTCTAAGGTCTGAATTGTGCGCTCTGCTTGACCATCTATTTGAGGATGAAATCAATACTAAGGTTTACCTTCAAACCCAAACCTTTCTGAAATGACTTCCAAAATTAAATGGTGAATTGCACACCCTTATCTGAAATGATGGAAAAAGGACTCACTATCTCACGGATGTATAAACATGCATAATCTTTTGCTGAATTTGTAGTCTTTACCGATAAGAAATGGGTTGATTTAGTAATTTTTGTCTACAATCACTCAAATCGAATGCGAGATCGGGGTAAGCCAGTAATGAAATCCATATTAATCATCTCCCACTTCTACTCTGTAAGAGCTATGTTCTAAGCCACACCACATGGCCTTTGGTGTTCCACCTTGACTTGTTGGCAGTTTGGGCACTTAGCAACAAAATCTGCAATACACCTGTTTATACTATTCCAACAATAGGCTTCTCTCAAGTGATGGTACATCTTCATGGAACCCCATATGGTTTAAATATCTGGAACATTGAGCTTCTGTCATGATCCTCTCTTGTAGTTCATCCACTTTGGAACACACAATCTACCTTGATATCTCAACACACTATCTCCCCCTTATTAAAAAGCCATCACCTTCTGCTTATGAAAAGTTACCTTTATCTCAAGTAAGATGGGGTCTTTGTCTGGATTCTCCTTCACTACTGATACTAATGACGATTCAACCCCATTTATCAAACAACTCCACCTTTACTAGAGTCTAATAAAGAAACTCCCAAATGTGTAAGTCTGTGAACTTCCTTAGCCAACTTTTTCTTAACTTCCTCAATATGAGCAGTAATCCCATGGACGACCTGCTCAAGGCATCAATAACAACATTAGCCTTACCTAGGTGATAGAGGATACTCATGTCATAATCCTTGAGTAACTCTAACCACCTCCTTTGTCTGAGACTAAGCTCCTTTTCACTGGAAACATACATGAGACTCTTTTGATCGGTGAACACATCCATATGAACGCCATAGAGATTGTGATGCCATAAAGATAGTGACGCCATATCTTAAGAGAAAAACCTATTGCTACCAACTTGAGATCATGAGTCAGGTAGTTCCTCTCATGAATCTTAAGCTTCCTGGAGGCATAGACTATAACCGTAACATTCTACATCAATACACAACCAAGCCCTACTCTGGACACATCACAGTAGACAACAAAACCCTCTGTACCCTATGGTATTGTCAACATTAGAGCAGTAGTTAATCGAGTTTTCATTTCTTGAAATCTTTGCTCACAAGCTTTAGACCATTGAAACTTAGCTATCTGTTGATTCAATTTAGTCAATGGGGATGAAATTGATGAGAACCCCCTGATAAATCTTCTATAGTACCCTACCAACCCCAATAAACTCCTTTTATCAGTTGGGGATGAGGGCCTGGGCCAATTCTACACTGCCTCAATCTTCTGTGTGTCAACTTCAATTTCTTCGCTAGACATAATGTGGCCTAAGAATGCCACAAATTCAACCAGAACTCACACAAAGAAAAAATTGGCGTAGAACTCTAGATCTTTGAGAGTTTGAAGGACTATTCTGAGATGACTAGCATGGTCTTCCTCATTCCTCAAATAAATCAATATGTCATCAATGAACACAATCATAAACTTGTCTAGATACGACTTAAATACTATGTTAATAAGATCTATGAATGCTGCATGAGTGTTAGTCAAACCAAAGGACATAACTAGGAACTCATAATAACTATAACGGGTCCTGAAAAGTGTCTTCGGGATGTCACTTTCTCTCATTTTCAATTGATGATAGCCAGATCTGAGGTCTATCTTAGAGAAGCAAGCGGCACCCTGAAGTTGGTCGAAAAGGTCATCAATTCTCAGAAGGGGATACTTATTCTTTATAGTGATCTTGTTCAAGTGGTAGTAATCGATACGCATCCTAAGGGCACTATATTTCTTTCTCATGAATAAGAC
Organism: Solanum lignicaule; assembly: GCA_029582545.1. NCBI lineage: Eukaryota > Viridiplantae > Streptophyta > Magnoliopsida > Solanales > Solanaceae > Solanum > Solanum lignicaule. The sequence goes on along the minus strand of JAJOOF010000415.1, from coordinate 28,085 downwards.
CGGAGTGTTCCAAGGTAAGACACTTGGTTGGATGAAACCCTTATCAAGAAGATCTCTCAACTACACTTTTAACTCAGCTGTAGATATTCTATATGGCGCAATTGAAATAGGTTGAGTATCAGGAAGAATATCTATTCGAATTCTATTTCTCTCTCAAGAGGACTTCAAGAAGATCATCTCGAAATGCCTCCAAAAACTCACTCACAACTGGAACTGACTGAATAGGTGATGTCTCAACACTAGAGTCATTCACTCGAACTAAGTGATAGATTCACCCCTTAGAAGCAAACTTTCTGGCCTTAATGTATGAAATGAAATGACCGCTAAGCACTGCTGAACTACTCCTCCACTCTAAAACTGGCTCATTAAGAAACTAAAACTTGACTACTCGAGATCTACAATCGATTGAGGCATAAAAAGCATGAAACCAATCCATACCTACTTGACATCAAAATCCACCATATCTAGCTCAACTGAGTCAGCCATGGTGTCTTTGTGATAGATAGAGATGGTCTAATCACGGTAGTTCCTTTTTGCTAAAATATACTCACCAACAACTTGAAAGGCTCAAGAAGTTGTTTGGGGAAATGCTGAACCTCATAGCTACATAAGGAGTCATAAAAGACAAACTCACACCTGGATCAAGTAAGACATAAACATTAATATAAGAGACTTTAAGCATATCAATGACAACATTTAGTGAGTTCTCTTGATCCTGTTGACTAGCCATAGCATATAGACGGATTGCTCCTCCGTTTGTCCTTGAAGTAACTACTCTCGTAGCAGCTCTATCTGCTGGAGCCACTGAAGAAGATTGGGCTCTGTTTCCCCCATCACCCAGCCTGTTCTTAGGGCACTCTCTTATAAAATGACCCATCTGACCACACTTGAAGCAGCCATTGGAGCCATCATGAAATGCTCCTGTGTGGTTCCTACCACACTTAGCACATGTGGGGGGTCCAAGTATCCCCTTGTGCCAAACTACCCTAAGACTGAGTAGGTTGATCTCTGCAATTCTGATTTCGGTGTTCATTCTTGTTCCTTGGTGCAGGTGCATTAGCATATCATGGAGAAAGTCTAGATGATCTCTGCTGAAACGATTACCGATTCCCATTTCCGGACCTTTGTTGGACAGTTTCATGACTTGATGTCTTGGCCCTCTTGTTGCGAACCTCTTCTCTGTCCTTTAACTTATATTCCTCAACCTGCTGAACATGAATCATGATCCTGTCTATGTCCATGTCCCATATTAACATAGCTGCCTTACATTCCTTACTCAATTAGTGGGATAGCCGGGACACGAACTAACTCATCCTGCTCCTCCTATTCGCCACCATCTTCGAAACATAGCGGGATTGCTGAGTAAACTTGAGGATGTACTCCTGCACACTCATAAATTCCTCTTTGAGATTCAGGAACTCTCTCACCTTATCTTCCCTTAGCTCTTGGGGAAATACACGCCCCAAGAAAGCATTCTCAAACACAGCCCAACTCAAAATTGGTGCCCCCTCTACCCTGTTCTTCTTCCACTAATCATACCATATCCTAGCAACCCTTTAAGCTGATATGAGGCTAATTTCACACACTCTGCATCAGCAACACGCATAACCTCAAACACTTTCTGAAGCTCTTCCACAAAGTTATTTGGATCCTCAGTGATCTTCGACCTTGTGAACTCTAGGATTCATCCTAAAAAACTCACGTATCCTAGATGTATCAGCCACATCTTGATGACCCACTCTTTGTTGACCAACCCGATTTGCCAACACCTGAGTCAATATCTGAATAACATTCCTGAACTGTGCATTGGTGACATCTCCGGTTGCACTCCTGGTGCATTGGGAGCTTCTTGACCTTGAGGATTAGAATTCTTCCTAGCAGGACGTTGAACAAATTTTCATGGAGGAATGATCTGAAAAGACACACGTAAGCACGAGTTAGAAGAAAATTTTATAGAGTTGAACTCTATCGCACAAACATGAGTAAGAAGAAGGTGAGAGTTCTTAAATATCGTAGCTTCTTCATTATAGATTTGGCACGCTTCACACCGATAAGGACTCTACTAGACATGACTTCATAGATTCCCTAGGATTCTTGAACTCTATACTTTGATACCAAGTTTGTCACGCCTTGAGCCTACACCATAGACGTGGCCGACACTCAGTAGCAATAGCCTTGCTGACTACTTAGCGGAAGATTGACATAGGCATTTAAAGGCTTAAATAGTAAGTAAATCATTAAAATTGTAAAATGCTCAACTCATACTATCTGAAAAATACTCAATACAATTATAAAAGTTTGCAAAACATCTCAAAGGAAGAGAAAGTACTGAGAAACTCCTTAGCTCTATCTATCTATGAAGACTCTATAGTTCAACATGGATGTCGAGACAAAACTCATGACACCCTAAAATGATTAACTGAAAAGAAAAGTGGAGTCCTCTGAAATGTAAGGAGGCTCACCAAAAGCTAACTGGAGAGTAAAGTGATCTCAACGAAGCGCCTGTTGATGATCCCGAAGACTTGTATTTGCATCGCAATAAGATACATGTCGAATGACATCAGTATATTGAATGTACAAATATGTAATAAAGCTCAATGAATAAATAACTGAACTGATAAGGCTGAAGAACTACTCAGCTCAACTCAAAGCATAAGTAAAAGATAGAATGTTTAAAACTTTATAAGTAAAAGAGGCTAAATCAAGGATGTATAAGAAAATACAATAAAATACTCTTTAAACAATTATGGAGATTCTCTAACCGACAACCATCACTATGAGAAATGTGATGATACATCATCTCGCCCATGCTGCCAGAACTGTCCTATACTTTGCTGGGATATTGGACACCTCAACTAAGTGGATCCACTAAAGGTCTGCTCGAAAGCAATATGAGTCATCTAAAAAGTATGATCTTTACCCATGTTGGCTATATGGTTTATAAGGATTTTGAGTTGTCTGAACACATCCCCATATCAATGCTTAATACTACTCCCAATAAATATACATACTCATGCTCAAATGTATAAAACATACTCTTTCTCAATTTGAGGTAATTGCTCAAATTATCCTCTTAAAAGAGGTAACTTCTCTCAAGTATCTATGAAAACTCTTTATGAAAAACAAAGTTCTCTTTATCAATGTAAAAGCAATACATTTGGGAATCAATTAGTTCCCTTAAATTTTACCAAAAAATATCTATTTATACTCTACTCAAAACTCTTCTTTACTTTCTCAGAAAACCAGTTTAAGACAATTGATTGGTTAACATGAGTCTCAAATAAATGCTCAATTATAACTCAACAATAGGGTTCATGCTAAAAATAGGCATGAACAATCAACTCAAGAATCTCAAGGCAAGATATAGTAACTCAATAATTAGGAAATTGGATTCAGAATTCATCAACGAAACTCATCTAAAAATCATTAAAACTAAGGATGTAACCCTAGATTATTCTTTACTAATAAAATGTAGATGTAGGGCATGAGGACAAACTCAGTCCATCACTATGATATTCTTACATACTTGAGAAGAACAAAGTTCTTGGCAAAATTAACCATATTTGAAGAATGCTAGAAAACCCTAACTTTTCTCCTCTTGATTCCTTTCTCTAAGTCTTTAAAATGGTAAAGAACATAAATGAATTTTTAACACTATTTAGACCATTAATAAGGTGAAAAAGGGTCACGGTTTAGGCTTAGAACGGGTGGGAAAAGACTAAACTACCCTTATTAAAACTGACGAAAACCTTCTACGAGTCCATCTACGGTTTGCGGAATTATATTAAATTTTAAGGCTTAAAATTTCATTCTATGGGTCCAATCTACGATCCATAGAAGTTTCTACAGACCGTAGATCCAATCCGTAGATTTTATACAATTTTCAGGCTCAAAAGTCCATTCTACGGGTCCAAACTACGACCTGTAGAAGTTTTAACGGCCCGTAGATTGGTCCCTAGGATTCGGACCCCAAAATCTGACTCCTATTACTTTTTCTATGACTTGACAGTATGGGTTGTAGTTCAATCTATGGCCCATAGAATGGATCCATACTTCACAGACTCAGATAACTCCGATATGGCAGTCTTTGGTAAAATGGTCATAACTTGTTACTCCAAACTCGAAATGAGGCAAAATTGGTGGAGTTGGAAAGAGGACTCAAAGACCTTAAATATGGTAGTTCATGGGACACCTAATTCATTGTGTTCTAGGAGATATGATTGTTTGAAGTTGACCTAAGTAGAATCTTATGTCAAAACTTAATCAGTAAGGAAGCTTTCAACTCAACATTGTGTTAGGGGGTTCGTGTGACCTTGAGTTATATCCAAATCCATTCCAACACTAAATAATTGACCTTTACACACATGAGAAATTTAAGAATTACCCATTACTATTTTACATGCTAATAAAGAATGGTTCGGGCCTTAGCTTAGAAATTTCGATGTGTTACAACAAGAATCCTCTAGCACAACGTTGAGTTGAAAGCTTCCTTACCGATTTAGTTTTGACATAAGATTCTACTTAGGTACACTTCAAAAAATTATATCTTTTAGCACATAATGAATTACATTTCCCATAACTTATGACATTTAAGGTCTATAAGTCCTCTTTCCAACGCCACCAAGTTTGCCTCATTTCGAGTTCAGAGTAAAAAGTTATGAACATTTTACCAGAGACTACCACCAGAGTTTCTGAGTCGATTCATACGAATTACTTCTATGAGCTATAGAAATTTCTACGACCCGTACTTTCAACTCGTAGAAAACTTTGGCGAAGTCAAATTTTGGGGTCCCATTCCTATGATCCATCTGTGGTTCGCAGTTTGGACCTGTAGAATGAACTTTTGAGCTTTAATTTCAATATGAATTCTATGGATAGTATCTACGGTCCGTAGAAACTTATTTTGGTCATAGTTTGGACCCACAAAATGAATATTTATACCTTAATATTTAGTATGAATACCACAGATGGTATCTATAATCCATAGAACAAACCACGAACCGTAGATGGCCTTGTGGAAGGTTTCGTCAGATTTTTAAGAGGGGTAATTTAGTCTTTTTCTTCCCTTCTAAGCCTAAATCACACCATTTTTACGCCTAATTAAGGTTCTTAATCGTATTAATTGACCATTATACTCTCATTAACGCTTCCAAGACTTAGAGCAAGGATAAAAAAGGAGAAAGCTAGGGTTTTCAAGTGTTCTTCCAGTTTCACCAAGAACATTGTTCTTCCAATTTCACCAAGAACATTGTTCTTCCAGTTTCACCAAGAACATTGTTCTTCAATGTATGTAAGGCTATCACAGTGATGGATTGAGTTCGTCCTCACGCCCTACGTGTATATAAATTTAGTAAAAGCGTAATGTAGAGTTTCTCCTGGATTTTGAGTATTCTTGGGATGAGTTGTATTGTTATGTTCTGAGTTTTTGATTTCTGAGTATTGAGTTTTCTATATTGTTATTGAGATCCTTGAGTTGATTTTTTCATGTCTATATTTCACCATGAACCCTGCGTTGAGTTATAATTTTTGAGAATATGGTAAAGCAAACATTTTTGTCTTATATTGATTATCTGAGAAAGAAAATATGAGTTTTGAGAAAGAGTTTTAAACATGATTTGAGTATGAGTATAAGGGAACTAAGTATTTTCAAATGTATCACTTTTTACATCTAGAAACAAGAAATTTTGATTTCTAAAGGAATTTATGAGTTTAGAGATATTTCAAAGCAGTTACCTCTTTTAAGAGGATATTTTGAGCAATTACCTCAAATTGAGAAAGAGTATATTTTATAAATTTGAGCATGAGTATATATTTATTAGAAGTAGTATTGGGCACCTATATGGGTATGAGTTCAACCAACTCATATTCCTCATGAACCATGTAGCCAACATGGGTAAAAGATCATTCTTTTTAGACGAGTCCTTATTATTATCAAGCATAACTTTAGTGGATCCATTTAGTTGATATGTTCTATATCCGGAAAGGTATATGACAGTTTTGGCAACGTGGGTGAGATGGTGTATCATCACGTTGCTCATAGTGATGGTTGTCGATTAGAGAATCTTCCAAATAGAGTTAAAGGTGTATTTTATTTATCATATTAAATAATATGTTGAGTTTAGAGATGAGTAAGTATTTGTAAAGTTTAAATGATTTCACTCCTTTATTTCCTTACATGAAGTTGAGCATATATATTTATATCTATTGCACTCTTTTCATTCAGTAATTTTGCTTCGTCTATATTACATACTGTACAAAGTATTGATGTCATTGACCTACATCTTTTTATGATGCAGATACAAGTGTTCACGATCATCAACAAGTGCTTCCCATTGGAGAGTTTTGGTGAGTCCTCCTTGCACTCGGGAGGGCCATATTTTTCATTTCAGTATTTACTTTGGATCATTGAGGGTCTTGTACCTCCTTCCATGTTGAACTTAGAGGCTTCATAGATAGATAGAGTTGAGTTGTTTTCATAAATTCTTTCTTTAAAGTGTTTTGTGAATATTATATTTTGATTAAATTGGTATTTGAGACAATTGAGTTATATTTTTCTCTTTAATGATTTTAATTTGTTTGAGTCAAATCTTCTGCTAAGTAGTTAGCCAGGCTGAGAGTTTGCTTGAGAGCCAGCTATCATGCCCCGAGCCTACACCCTAGACGTGGCGGGCACTTGAGAACCATTGATCATCACCAAGCAAACCCTTGTTTTGACTGACAACTAAGTGGAAGACTAAATCAAGCATACACAAGCATCAAAACAGAATAATTGTTTTAAGCAATTTATTAAATCTTAAAGCTATCTAAAAATACTGAGTATTAAACATAAATTCTAAAATAAAACATCTGAAACTGAATACTGCATGACTAACTAAGACTGTCTATCTATGACACCTCTACCGTATAAAGATAGGTGTCGGGATAACACACACGACACCTCAAAATGTTACTACTAACAAATTATAAAAAAATTGGAGTCTTCCGAAAGCAAGGAGGTCTACCAAAAGATGATGAGTGGATAATGTGATCTCAATGGAGCTCCTGTTAATGATCCTAAGTACCCAAGTCTGCATCATGAAAAGATGCAACGAGTATGCAATATGGCTAAATAAACAAATTACTAAAATGAAGGACTAAAGAAACTCAACTGAATCAATACATTAACATGAAGTGAAAACCATTTAAGCTTTACAGAAAGATATGCAAAAAAGCAATATGAAAATAATATACTTTACTCTGTGGGGAGTTTCTCTAATGGACAATAATTACTAAAAGCATAGCAATGATACCAAATTTTGTCATCGTTGCAAGGGCCATCCTATACCTTGGTGGGGGTATAGGATGCTACTGTAATTATGAATCCATCAAATAGGCCTTCTCAAGGGCAGTGAGGTGTCCCATGATAAATCAGTGCGATCCTATCCTACGTTGTCTACGTAGTTTAATGGGACTTGAGTTAAAAATAGAGTCTTACCCAATTTGGTGCTTGATACTACTCCCAAAATATTCAATATCTATTATGCTCAATCAACCTTTACAAAGAAAGGGACTATTACATTACTTTACTTTTTACTTTGATTTATTGAAGTACTTTTCAAAAACATCTATTATACTCTTTTTCTTTCTCAACTATCAAATATAACATATAAAATCATTTGATTCTTCCTTTAATGACTCTGTTCAAAACTTGCATTTAAAATGTATACTTATGGACTCATCTTTTATGTCTAAAATTGATATACAAGAAAATCTCATGTAATAACCTCTGAGAACATGACTTTCATAAATCAATCAGGTTCATGTGATACTAAGCATTAACAACAATTTAAAATTTCAACATACATAATGGAAATGAAAACCTCAACTACTAAGGAAGCTAAATTAAAAAACTATGGGTAAAACCCTAAACATAACTTTTTCTGGATGGATTTAGATGTAGGCCGTGAGGACGAATTAGTCAAACACTATAAATAACCTTTCATACCAGGAAGAACAAATTTTTTAAAGAAGTTTGAAGAAGAACTTGATTGGAAGACTTGAAACACTAGCTTTTATCTTCCTTGAGAATTTCTTGGAGATGAAATGTGGAGAAGAATCTTGGATTGAAATCCCTAGGATTATTAAAGAGAGTCTTGACCTTGGAGCCTTTAGATCTTGAGAAAATAGGAGAAATCCTTTATTGGAGTTCTTAATATTTTGAATAATGAGAATTGGAGATTTTGAGAGTTGATATCCATATAATGATGTTATTAGATTGTAAGATGGACTTTGGGAGGTTTATTTAGGGTATAAGGTAAAGAATACCCTTCTAAGAACGTAAGAAAACCATAAAAATCAAAGATAATAACCTTTTAATGAATCCCGTAAGCCAAATTAGCGATCTGGAGGTATCCTCGCCAAAAATACTTGATGGGTCACCCAATGGGATTTTAGATCGCCCAAATAGACAGAGACATAAGGTTTAGGGATAATTTAGCAAGCTAATTCGATGATTCACCAACCCATTCGGCGGATTGCCGATTAGGCAGGTGAGTTCGCCTAATTTGCCAGCCTGGGTATATTTCAGTACAATGATCATAACTTTTTAGTCTAAACTCAAAATATGGCAAACTTGGTGGCGTTGAAAATAAGAATAATAGGCCTTCCACTTGATAGGTGATAAGACACCTAATTAATTATATGCTGAGAGATATGATTATTTAAAGTTTACATTTATAAGAATTCATTCGAGAACTTAGTCGATAGGAATGCTTTGAACTTGGATTGGTTATTGAGGTCCCTTATGACCCCTGATCACTTTCGATACTCTTGATTAACTTGGTAAAAGACCTTAAAATACATGAGCAAGTAGGAAGTCAGCCCGTTCAAGCTCATATACTTACTACGAATGATTCAAAAATTAAGGGTAGAGTTGCAAGGTGTTATAGAATGATTCGGGTCTTAGCTTAGAAATTTTTGGGCTATTACAGTATCTACCCCTTGAGATCATTCATCCTCGAATGACGGTTGGACTGAGTATGAAAGAAAAAGGGATACTCACTATATTTTTGATTTCTGAACTTGGTTACTAACATAGGCAAAACTTATTCATACTAAGAGTTTGGAACTTTCTATATCAGATAAGTCACGAACAATATGGGTTTGAACATAGTCATGGTCTATCTGAAGTTATTTGACATGAAACAAGTTTATCTGGTCACGGCATAAGAATAGGACTACTATGCCTTAATCAATAAAATTTCTATCTTTCAAGCCTAGCAATACCTCTAAACCATGCCCTCCTTTAAGAATACCGTACCTTATTAGCTGCAACTCATAGCTACTTAAAGTGTTTATGACAATTCTTACCAAGGTCTAAGTTAAACTACCTGCTCTTATTGTGTTCAAGCCTAACTCTAAATCACAAGGTTCTAAACATAAGGTGATTATACTAATCTAAATCACAAGATTCAGGTTTTATACCTCTATAAGAAATCTGATCCCAAGAATACTACTCCTTACGACCGCATTCAACTAACCTTGAGTCTTAATCAAGAACCACCTAATGCATCATGCATGCATCTATATGTTATCAATACCAAATTCTAGCCTAGTACTATAACCGATCCATGGATTCCTACTAACCAATCCTTATAAGAATTCTTCATTCTCTCGTAACCTTTACCAACTGAGATTTCACGCATTACTACCAGGAAATTGACAAATTAGCCTCATCTAACTGTAACTCATCATAAAACCTCATCTCCTTCTTCCTCCACATTTATAACCTTATATGGAATAATCACACCACAACTACCACAATAAGAAACATCAAACCTCTCATATCTATCATCACACAATTACTATTAACAACATCGTTCTCAAAACTAATAAAGATCACTAAAAGAGCTTCATGACGAAAGATAGTAAGCATGATTTATTTGAGAATTCTGATATAAGAATATGCATAAAATAAAATTATGTTGCTAGCCACTGAGAGTAAATTATGAATTTGCAATACCGAGCATACTATGAGACACGAATTCTTATAGAATAGGTTCATATCATGTGGTTGATATCCATAACTACATGGAGTAAGATTGAGAGCAATGGGCTAACGGCTTTGCCCCTCATTTTGGGAACTGAGCACAAATCAATTCTAATATTATAGGCATCAACTGGATGTTGTAATCACTATACTTTGAGGAATACACTAGATTATGAACGAATTGATATATCACCAAAACTCTTTCTGAACACATCACTATTTGATTCTCCACACTTGACTTTGTTTCTTATCTTATAATCTCCCCCTTAGATATGAAACTGACACTTTAAAGCTATGCATTTATTTGATCATCTCTAAACTGTCTACATTTGCTTTACTTTAATACTCGGGAAATGCTAATCTCATGGCTACTAGACTCTCCATGTGCAGGTACTAAGATTCATTCTAGGGCTTCATTTTGAAATGCTTATCTTAACCTCTTCTTGCTTCTATAAAAGTCTTTCTATAATTGTCACCCTGATTGGCTTATCAAGCCATTTAATCTAACTTTTAATAGTTTGACTTTTGCTTGTTGGCGCGCTAACACCATCCTTCTAAGTTCATATATACCTAATTGGAGGAAACTTGAACTATATTTAAGAGGCTCATCACTGGCTATATATGATCCCTTCGACCAAACTCTTAAGGCCAATACATAATGCTTACATCAGCCTACCCACATTGATAACTCAAATATACTGTCTAGACAGACATAGAAATCATAACCTTAATTAGAACCCCAACTGACTACATATGATCTAGGGTACACCTCTTAATGCTCTTGCTAAACTAATGCCTTAGCCATACTTCATTGCTCTCATCGAAGAGTCATAATACAACACTTGTACAACTCATATTTATCAAAAAGTAACACCTTAATTCCTCACCTAATTTATGTCAAACCTACTAGATCAGATCTCAAAACTAACATCATAACCCTCAGGTTGCCATCCTTTTTATCATGACCCTCATCTCAAATTCAAGCTTTGTGTCTAGTACTAGACACATATCAATATAATTTCTCACATACTAAACTTACGTATGACCACTAGTAGAATAAGTGCACCCCAAAGCGATACACGAGGGCTAGTGAACCCTTTACCCAAGAGACCTCGAAGTTGAACATTGAGGAACCATCTTGTATGGAAAAATAGAAATATGCCGAGTGCCCGACTCAAGCTGAATAGGGAAATCAGTATCACGCTCTAGGGGTAGACCAGATAGGCTGGTAAGAAACACATTTACAAAATCACAAACAATTAGAACTAACTCCATTGGAGGGACCTCCTTACTCACATAACGCACATAGCCCAAATAAGAGAAACACCTGCAAGCCACTAGCCTCCGGGTTTGGACAAAGGAGTTGACCCCAACCGGTGTGCTACTAATGGAGCCTTGCCACACTACTGAGGGAACACCATAAATGTCTAAGGTAACGGTCTTAGAGAAGCAATTTAAAACCACACGTTAGGGGGATAACCAATCTATGCTCATAATCACATCAAAATCAAACATATCTAACAATAAAAGGTCAGCCCGTGTATTACGCCCCTGAATAAAAACAAAGCCAAGACCAAAACACCTGATCTACTACTAAATATTCAACCACGGGGGTCGACACACACCCAACGGTTCTGCCATAAGCTCATAACTCATACCCATACGAGAAGTATAATACACAGACATATAAGAATAGGTAGAGCCTAGATCAAATAAAGTTGAGGCGGACTGATGGCATAAGAAATCATACATTTTATCACATCATCTGATGCCTTATTATCTGCCCTTACTGAAGGTGTATAAAAATGGTCATGTCCGCCTCTGCCTGGCCATTAGTGCTACCACCTGACCTGCCTCCTCAGGGACCACCCTGAATACCCTACTGTCCACCCTGACGGTCCTTACCCAGACCTCGACCTTTAGTTGGAGATGATGTTGGCGGAGCTGGTAGAACTTGTGGAGCTACATGGCGAGCTGAAGTAATCCGTCTATGCAAAGGGCAATCTTCGGCCCAATAATCCAACTCTCCACAATCAAAACAACCCGAATATGATCTGCTCTAAGAAGAACGACCACCACGGACTGAGGCACTAGCTTGTGACCTATGACACTCTGACTAGAACCCTCTTTACTCCGGCTATACCGGTCATACTCTGAACTCTGCAATAAGGTCTGAATAGGCCAACTAGGATGACCCTACTGGAAGCGCTAGCGAGTCTTACTATGTGCATCTCTGGCCCTGGAATGGGACCCTCTGTACCTACCCTTATATCTAGTTCTCTTGTCGCTGCCCCCTTGGGAATCACGACAGAGATGCTCAATGGTGTAAACCTGCTCCACAACATCCAAAAAAGTGACCCGTAGAGACCTTGGACTGAGTCTCAATCCACAAATAAGGCCTCAATCGACAAACAAAACACCAAACTCTCTCTTTCTCAGTAGGTAGAAATATAGTAGCATGGCGAAAGAGCTCGTGAAAGATTGCCTCATACTCATACACGCTCATAGAACCCTGATCCAACATGGAGAGATGATCCCGAAGATTATCTATGTGCTGCGAGACATTAATCTGGCTAAGAAGGCCACACAAAACTTGGTCTAAGTGACTGGAGGAGACCCATAGACCTGGTCTCAATAAAGGTACGTCACCACGTTCTCGTAGGCCCATCTAACTAATACACAATGAAGTCGACTCCTCTTAACTCCACTAGGTCCAAAGTATGGAGTTGCTCCCGTCAAGTAGTCAGAAACTTTTGGACATCCTCACCCACAACTCCAGAAAACCGCAACGGTGATAGCCTCAAGAATACTCCAAGAATTCTTTGCTCTTCTAGAGGCATGGCTCCAGCCATAATCACGGGCTTGGCACCTCCAGGCAGTACTTGACCCCAAGGTTCTTTTGCTACAACCAGATCCTGCTGACCTGGTGTTGGTGTTGGTGTTGGTGTTGGTGCAGGTGCAGGTGTTGGTGTTGTATCTAGGGCATGCACAAGTACAGTTAGAAGTGATGCAATATCACAAGTAATTCACACAACATGAAACAATACACATAAAACCCCAACTATCATGGTACTACCCTCGAAATAGTATCGAAAATTCCTAAAATATGGTTTCTAAGTGGAAAAGTAGGGATAACTAGGTACCGCCCCCAATTCTTTCTAATCATCACGAATTCACACATTCAGGCTCAATATAATTAGAAAGCAAGTCGTAGCCTACATGTAAGCCAACCGTGTGCGCTCTAAATCACACGGCCAGAGCTTTTTCTTTCTAAATGGCCTCCGAATGCTGCCACGCTATAGAAATAGGATTACAATGTTAGTATGGTTGTTTAGACACCAGAATCATATAAAATAAAAATGGACCAGTTTTGTAGTCAAATGGGAATTGTGGGATCCACACTATAATTTTCAGAACAAACTCTGTCAAGAGGTTCTGAACTACACCTCAAAGATTTATTCCAAGATTGGATACAATCCTAGGCTAGGGTTTCCACAACTACAACTACAACATGCAATAGTTCATAATTTAAACACCAAGAAAGAGGAGGGACAACAACTTCAAAGCAAAATTCACCACGGATGGAAGTTCCTCAATGCAATCCGACGACTTTACCACGTAGTCTCAACAAATGCGCCATTGGATACAATCCTTGTATTTTGAGGTCATCTACTTAAACTTCTAGTACAAAATGACCACTCAAGGTTCAAAAGCTCAAAAATGCCAAAACTTGCATAAAAGCTAAATGAACGACCAGGTTACCAAACTTTTAGTCCCAACAACTCATTTATGACATGGGGTAACTATAGGAAAGCTCTAAATGATGAACAAGAGGCATAGACATAAACATGACCTAGAGGTCATTACACCATATAATAACTTCCTCCATAGAGAGCATTGCCTTCCACATTAGTAAATAAATAGTAATTACTCCTTCTATTTTTTAAACAATGACCTCATATAATTTGGTCCGGAATATAAAAAAAGCAAGAAAATTTTCAATTTTGTGGTCTTAAATTATTGTTATGTCAAATGTACCAAAATCTTTTATAATTTTGTTGTCTTGAACTTACCATGTGAAAAGCTACAGTTAAAGTGTTTCCAAAAATAAATATATCATTTTTTAAACAGACTGAAAATGAAAATAGTTCATTCTTTTAGAAACGGGGAAATATATAAACTAACAAGGAATATATTATATTGAAACCAAAAGAGAAAAACACTTCAAAATATCCATAAAACAAATATAATAAAACTTGAATGTACACAATTGGCGATACTTCAACATCATCTACACATCAACACATAAAAAAAAATACTAAGAAACATTGTTGAAGTTTTGATCAAGAATAAAAATCTATATCATCTTCCCCTTGTGGTGGAAGAAAACTTGGATTAGGAGAAAGGTACTTCGCCATAGGAACCACATCCTCTCCTACTTGTCCATCTGTAATATTGTCCCAACACCCTCCTCTAGTGTTACAACAGCAGTAGCAACAACCTCTCTTCCTTGTGTTTTTGTAGCCATAGGAGAAGATATGGGAAGATCAACAGTCAATCATCTTGGGGGAATTCTTGTATTTATATTTTAAAAGTCCAGTTATAAAATAAGCATTTTGAATCTAATAAATAAATGAGTTATAGTTTCGAATTTTCTTTCTTACTATAGTAATATGAATTTTGATAGGAGTGCATCTTATTCCCACACAATGATTGATGTGGATAGGAATCCTTTGGTGTAGGTACCTAATTTTTTTCGTTGTAAGCAATTTTGACCGTTCTAATTGGCCGCCATCTGTGTGATGGATCACCAAACACATCACAAAACCTGTTACATGGAGTGTATGTGTGTGGTCTATTACCAAACATATAGTGTAACCTCTTAGCCATGGCTTGAATGTTCTCTTTTAAATCTGCTTCCTTTTGTTGTTTTGTAGCAGCAACAACAACCTCTTTTTCTTTTGCTGCCTCCTCTTTTGTCTTTTCGTTCAAAACCTCCTTCGATGCTTTATCATTGGTAGATCCATCCTTGTTAGACACTAGAAGAGGATGTAATTGAGCTCCATGTGTGGGTAGATAAACGATCCATTGTATTGGGGAAATTCCTGTATTTATATTTTAAAGCACAATTATAAAATAAGTATTTTGAATCTAATAAATCAAAGTAGTTATGATTTCAAATTTTCTTTCTTTCTAGAGTAATATAAATTTTGATAGGAGTGCATCCTATTCTCAATCAAGGGTTGATGTGTTGCAGGCACCCGATATTTCTCTTTGTAAGCAACATTGGCTATTCTAGTTGGCCGCTTAGTACGAATGAGTACTCTAACTGATGATGTGCGTGATTCATAACCAAACACATCATGTGACTGATTATCCATGACCTGGACATTCTTTCTTACTTGTGCTTTATTTTTCTGGTATTTCACATATTTGAATTAGTTGAAAACAAAATGAAAACAAAGAGAACTTTATTTCTACGTAGATAGATAGATCCTATGTAGCATCATTAGATAATCACATTAGGAAAACTTACCCTTTTTTTGTTATTTTATCATTAGCTGATCTTTTCCTAATTGAAGCACTATATATATGAATATAATTTATAGCAACTCACCTGTTCGAGAACTAGTGTGTATGTATATATATATACGTATGTATATCTACCTGTAAATATAATTAATAGGTTAGATGAAAGTTATACAAATTATTCATGTGGTTAACTCTATTTTTAAACTTAAGCATATATAAAAAACTAATATATTTGAACAATCCTCCTCTACTTAATATGCTCAATGCTAATAGAAATAGGGTTGCCACTACAAGTTTCCAATGATTAGATGTTTGAAACATTGATGATTTTTTTTAATATTCATAATATTAAAGATAAAAAAATTACTTTGGTTGATTTAACATGATGTCGAGAGAAAATAATACTTAATGAATTTGTTTCTTTGAATTTCAAAATTTTTTATTTTCAATTTTCATGTTTAGAGAACAACATGTTTCTCGCACTCTAGTTAGTTGTTACTTTGTTGAATAATCTGATAAAAGTATATTGTTGTTTTTGAACTAATTAATACAGACCTTGATTTGAAAATCTTTGTCACGACCCAGGGGTACACCCTAGATGTAACATGGCATACTTGACCCCGAAAGGATCTCATACAAGCCCTTAGCATATCATAACATAAGGTAATAGAAAAGTGCGGAATTTTTAAAATATTTTTCATACATTCGAAGTCTTTCATAAAGCAAGCGAAAGTCTATAACTCTTTGTCTCAAACCATCTAATACAACTTTGAATAACTCTAGGGACATAGCCCATACAATAGTCTGAAACATAAAAGAAAGACATAAAGGAAAATGGTGGATTTATCCTCAATGCTATGAGGACTCACCAAGTCTTCAACTCCTTGCACTTCTAAAAACCTATCCTCAAGAATGGAACTCAAAATCGTCGAACCCTACATTTAATGAGAATGTAGGCAAGAGTATGCGTTAGTACAAAAGTACTAAATATGATAGCTAGCATAACATCATAAGAGCATAATATAAGGGTTAGTCAACATAAGACATAATCCATAAGCATAAGAGATACTTCATGAAACATAAAAATATAAGCATAAGAGACAATATCATAATCATAAGCTAAGTCTCCAACATAAGCATTATTCCACCTTTAGTCCTTCATATCATAAGAGAACTACTTCTCAAGTAACCTCAAAGAATACTTGTGCAATGCATGGATAAGACCCCATAATCCCATTCATGCTAAGTACCCCCTTTGGCCATCATAATCTTATTTTCCATCTTATGGTCTCATTATTAACTTAATTCTCACAACCAAGGGAATCTCTCACATTTAGTCAATCATAACATAAAAAGGAAGGCAATTATAGCACAATCATATCTAAACATACATCATATAAAAGAACACTTTCTTAGGTAACCTTAGGTCGTACTTATGCAATGCATGAATAATACCCATAATCCTACCCATGCTAAATACCACTTTTAGGTCCTCATACTCATACTTCTTGATTTGGAGACTAATCCCCCTTTTTAAGACATTGGAACCCTAGGAGATACTTCTTTAAGCACATCTTAGTCCTTCTTCTTTACTTTTGAACACTATGAAATACTTACTCAAGCATATCTCAGTTCATTATGTTTGAACACTTGGAGTTGCTTCTTTAATCATGTCTTAGTTCATTATTAACTTGGAACACTTTGAGATACTTCCTTGAAATAT
Organism: Solanum lignicaule; assembly: GCA_029582545.1. Lineage (NCBI taxonomy): Eukaryota > Viridiplantae > Streptophyta > Magnoliopsida > Solanales > Solanaceae > Solanum > Solanum lignicaule. Next base: position 10,803 of record JAJOOF010000415.1, on the reverse strand, counting down.
GTCTTAGTTCCATAATAATCTTGTACTAATTGGGAAAATAGCCTTAACCGACATGAGACCATATGAGCTATCACATGATCCCCTCCGATGTTATCCACACCAAGAAGGGTTGGTCTACTTGCCTAAGGTAGAAAAGGTTTGTTAGCTTAGTTGGACCCACTAGCTAACTTTCCTATGAGGCACGTAGTTATGGGATACAAAGATTCTACTAGGAAACCCAGACTCCACTGGTGAGGGACTCCATATCATGATATATACTTTAGGAAACTCAGACTCTACTTGTGAGAGTTCCCATCTTGGAAGCCAGACTCAACTAGGTAAAAGCTTTCATCTCATATTCATATCCACTCAGTGCTAGGCATAAATCCCATAAGATAGCTTATCAAGTCTTACTTAATTCGTGATTCATGGAGGGATGTCCTTGACAACCAACCCATGTTTCAAGTGCTTCTATCACTTTATGCATTTAAACATTCTTAATCCAACCTTACTCTCAAAGCTTTACTTCTTACCATCATCTTTCATACCTAGATTTCAAGGCATTCTAATCACATTCTACATTATCAAGTGATTCTAGTCATAAATCGTCATAAAGGTTCAACTTTAAGCTTTACTAGTCATGATCCCTCAAATATACTATAATCTAATTCAATTCATGTCTACAAGCTTTCATTCATGAACTATTTCTATACAAGTCATCAGTTTTAAAAGATCATCTATGAATCCTCAATTTCACTTTTCATGGCATAGACCCACATAATATCAATTTCATCAATTAGACTAGGGTTAACCATGAAAAACATACAATATCATCATAACATCATGATTCAATACTAAAACAATCATAAACAAGTACTATCCACTCAATTGGATTCATACTCAACACTACCAACAATATAGGAAGAAACCCTAGCTAAAATTGGGGTTCATCTTCACAATTGGGGGGAATCTAGGGTGCTACATGGATGGAAGAATCCAAGAATGAATAAGCTATCATACCTTGATTATAAATCCCTCACAAAGCTTGCAACAATGGAGGAATTTCACCTAGCTTGCTTCTCTTCTTCTTCTTCTTCTTCTTTACTTTTTAGAAAGAGAATTTCTTAGAGGGAATTGGGTTGATTTGGCGATTTAGAAATAATGATTTAGAATCATCTAATTAAGGGTCTAATAGCTTTATATAGGTGGTCTAATTACTAATAAAACGACACCACTTAATAATTAATTAATTCTAGAATATTTCCTAACCCCAAAAACTTAACAACTTGAAACACTTCACTGCCCAACCCACAGGCCGTGCATGGACCCACGGACCGTGCTGGTCCTCCATGGATGGGGTTCTACAGCCATCACTTTGGGACCTTTACCCACGAGGCCATCCACGAGGTGTGGACCAGCCTACGGGTCGTAGGTCCCCTCGTGGGTGCACTGCCTTGGGGTAGATTCTAGGGGGTTTCTAGGGTCCTCCTCAAGGACCTTTGGTTGGTCCTTGGGGAGTCGTACCTTGACGTTTAACCCCTAAGCCCTTCACCCTAAATATGGGAGGTCATTTCTATAACTCTAACCCTCACGTAAAGCTCTAGAACCCTTACGTAAGGCTCTAGTTCAACCTACTAGTTTTTGGGTGTTACAATATCTCCCCCTTGGGAATATTCATCCTCGAATGACACTCTTGAAATTTCTTATGGTCACAACTCTAGACTAGAAACTCATCATGCATGCAACACATCTAAATGCACATAAACAAAGGAGGAAAACTTCAACTCCAAAATGAGCACACTCAATGCAACACAAGGGAGTAGGAACTACATCTACCAACCCTAAATGCATGAAATTCTATATCTATTCATGTTCAAGGAAGAACTACCATCTCCTAGCTAAAACATGCTCAATATACACTCATGGAGCCTATATGCAATTTACTCTCAAAAAGCATTCATTCAAGGGGGAATCTTTCAACTCCAAACTAAAGCATGCTCATTAATTCATCTCATGAAGTCAAATAGGCAACTCTACTCAATGCACTACAACATGAGGTAAAACAATGCATATAAGTCATTTCTACCAAGACCTAAACTTTTTTTTTCATGAACATGCATATAAAGAAATCATGGCCACACATAAACACACAATGGCCTTGCTATCTAAGCACACCATCTCTCTCTTGGTAGTAAGCCTATACAAACTCTTCTAAACATCATTCATACTAAACACAACTTCAAAGTCTAACATATCAAGTCACAAAAGACCAAACAATACCAGAATCTAATAAAGCATGAAGCACATACCGGTAGTCACATTAGGAGGTCACTCTTGATCATTTTTATCTTGGAGGACATAGAACATATTCTTCTTGTGAGCAGTCTCATCCGGACCACTAGTGGCAACTTGCTTATCCTCCCTTCCCTTAGCCTTAAGTACCGGGAAATCTCTCATTTTGTGCCCACTCTTTCCACAATCATAGCACCCCTACATGACGGATAGGCACTTACCATGGTGATTCCTCCCACACTTGGTGTGAGTAGGCTTAGGTAATGGAGACCCACTACCTTTCTCTTGGTCAAACCTAGGGGTGTTGGAAGAATCTTGACCGGAATACCTTTGTTTAGACTTAGATCTACCTTGCCCATCGGACTTGACATTGAAAAAGTTCCCATCACCAGATCCTAGCCCTTTTTGCCTCCCTATTCTTTTTTTTTGAGTTTTGACTCCTCAATTTGTTGGGCGATCGAAAACCATAAGACGAGAGATAACCATATCACCAACAAGCATTGTCGTACGACATTCTTCTTCAACCAAGTCGGACACACCCGTCAAAAATGTACTCATTCTATCTCTCAAATCCACCACCATAGATGGAGCATACTTGGATAGTTGGGTAAATTTCAAGGAATACTCCTTAACACTCATGCTACCTTGCCTAAGGTTAATAAACTCTTCCACCTTAGCCTCCCTCAACTCTCGGAGAAAAACCTATCAAGGAATGCTTTTTTGAACCTTTCCCACTCTATTGGCCCCGCTTATACCGACCTATTGTCTTTCCATTGTTCATACCATATTTGTGCTACATCTCTCAATCAGTAAGCGGCTAACTCCGCTTTTTCTACCAAAATCAACCCCATGATAGAAAGCACCTTATACACCTCATCTATAAACCCTTGAGGATCTTCCTCTACTTTGGAGCCACAAAACTCCGGAGGGTTCATTCTCAAAAACTCTCTTACCCTTAAAGTCACGGAATTCACATTAGGATACACCGGAGTTACCATCTCTCTATTGACTTGAGCCGTCACGACTTGATCCAACATTTGGAAAGCCGACCTAAACTCCGCATGAGTCACATTCTCCCCTATAGGGTCAATTGGAGCTTGAGAAGGAGCTTGGGGTGGAACTTGGAGAGGAACCTCTTGCTCCTCATTGCCTTCCTCATTCCTCCTAGCATTTTCCCTTATATTAGCCATACCGTGAAAATCAATGGGCACGGATTAAAAGAAGGACCTAATATAGCCAAACTTTATGGCACGACTTAGAGAATGAAGAAGTGATATTTCCTAAATATCACATAGCCTTCTATTAATAAATGTGGCGCGCTTCACATTTATGAACAAGACTCTACTAGATGTGGTTTGAGACAATCCTAGAACAATTCTAAACATTGTGCTCTGATTACCAAGTTTGTCACGACCCAGGGGTACAGCCTAGATGTAACATGGTGTACTTGACCCCAAAGGGATATCATACAAGCCCATAGTATATCATAACATAATATAATAGAAAAGTGCAGAATTTTTAAAACATTTTTCATACAATCGAAGTCTTTCATAAAGCAAGCGGAAGTCTATAACTCTTTATCTCAAACCATCTAATACAACTTTGAATAACTCTTGGGACATAGCCCATACAATAGTCTAAAACATAAAAGAAAGACATAAAGTCTTCAACTCCTTGCACTTCTAGAAACCTATCCTCAAGAATGGAACTCAAAATCGTTGAACCCTACATTTGATGAGAATGTAGGCAAGAGTATGCGTTAGTACAAAAGTACTAAATATGATAGCTAGCATAACATCATAAAAGCATAACACAAGGGTTAGTCAACATAAGACATAATCTATAAGCATAAGAGATACTTCATGAAACATAAAATATAAGCATAAGAGACAATATCGTAATCATAAGCAAAGTATCCAACATAAGCATCATATAAACATTATTCCACCTTTAGTCCTTCATATCATAACATAACTACTTCTCAAGTAACCTCAAAGAATACTTGTGCAATGCATGGATAAGACCACATAATCTCATTCATGCTAAGTACCCCCCCCTTTGGCCATCATAATCATATTTACCATATTATGGTTTCATCCTTAGCTTAATTCTCATAACCAAGTGAATCTCTCACCTTTAGTCAATCATTACACAACAAGGAGGGCAACTATAGCACAATCATATCTATCCATACATCATATAAGAGAACACTTTCTTAGGTAACCTTAGGTCGTACTTGTGTAATGCATGAATAAGACCCCATAAACATACCCATGCTAAGTACCACTTTTAGGTCCCCATACTCATACTTCTTGATTTGGAGACTAGTCCCCCCTTTTTAAGACATTGGAACCCTAGGAGATACTTCTTTAAACACATCTTAGTCCGTTTTCTTTACTCGTGAACACTATGAAATACTTACAAAATCATATCTAAGTTCATTATATTTGAACACTTGGAGATCCTTCTTTATGCATGTCTTAGTTCATTATTAACTTGGAACACTTTGAGATACTTCCTTGAAATATGTCTTAGTTTCATAATAATCTTGTACTAATTGGGAAAATAGCCTTAACCGACACGAGACCACATGAGCTATCACATGATCTCCTCAGATGTTACCCACACCGAAAAGGGTTGGTCTACTTACCTAAGGTAGAACCAGTTTGTTAGCTTAGTTGGACCCACTAGCTAACTTTCCTACGAGGCACGTAGTTATGGGATACGAAGATTCTACTAGGAAACCCGGACTCCACTTGTGAGGGACTCCAGCTCATGATATATAATTTGGGAAACTCGGATTCTACCTGTGAGAGTTCCCATCTTTGAAGCCGGACTCAACTAGGTAAAATCTTCCATCTCATATTCATATTCACTCGGTGCTAGGCATAAATCCCACAAGATAGCTTATCAAGTCTTACTTAATTCACGACTCATTGAGGGATTTCCTTGGCAACCAACCCATGTTTCAAGTGCTTCTATCACTTTATGCATTTAAACATTCTTAATTTAACATATTAGATTTACTCTCAAATCCCTAACAATCATCACTCATGACTACAAGCCTTACTCTCAAAGCTTTACTTCTTACCATCATCTTTCATACCTAGATTTCAAGGCATTCTAATCACATTCTTCATTATCAAGTGATTCTAGTCATAAATGTCATAAAGGTTAAACTTCAATCTTTACTAGTCATGATCCATCATATATACTATAATCTAATTCAATTCATGTCTACAAACTTTCATTCATGAACAATTGCTATACAAGTCATCAATTTTAGAAGATCATCTATGAATCCTCAATTTCACCTTTCATGGCATAAACCCACATAATATCAATTTCATCAATTAGACTAGGGTTAACCATGGAAAACATACAATATATTCATAATATCATGATTCAATACTAAAACAATCATAAACAACTACTATCCACTCAATTGGATTCATACTCAACACTACCCACAATATAGGAAGAAACCCTAGCTAGAATTGAGGTTCATCTTCACAATTGGGGGAAATCTAAGGGGCTATGTGGATGGAATAACCCAAGGATGAATAAGCTATAATACTTTGATTTTAAAGCCCTCACAAAGCTTGCAACAATGGCGGATTTTGACCTAGCTTGCTTCTCTTCTTCTTATTTACTTTCTAGAGAGAGAATTTCTTGGAGGGAATTGGGTTGATTTGGGGATTTAGAAATAATGATTCGCAATCATCTAATTAAGGGTATAATAGCTTTATATAGGTGGTCTAATTACTAATAAAATGACACCACTTAATAACTAATTAATTCTAGAAAATTCCCTTACCCCAAAAACTTAACCGCTTAAAACACTTTACTGCCCAACCCACGGGCCGTGCATGGACCCACAGGTCATGCTGGTCTTCCGTGGATGGGGTTCTGCATCCATCACTTTGTGACCTTGACCTACGAGGCCATCCACGAGGCGTAGACCAGCCTACGGGGCCTAGGTCCCCTCGTGGGTGCACTGCCTTGGGGTAGATTCTAGGAGGTTTCTAGGGTCCTCCTCAAGGACCCTTGGTTGGTTCTTGGGGAGTCGTATCTTGAAGTTTAACCCCTAAACCCTTCACCCTAAATACGGGAGGTCATTTCTACAACTCTAACCCTCACGTAAAGCTCTAGAACCCTTACATAAGGCTCTAGTTCAACCTACTAATTTCGGGGTGTTACAATCTCATATAAATCAAAATCATTAATTAAGTGAATCAGGATACATGCCTTTTACTAATGTATTTGAAGTATGTATCTGATTCATACATCTAATTTCCTTATATACATTTCATTAGGTGTATCTCATACATACTTAGGGACTTAGATGTATTAATTATATATCAAATACATGTAGCATATATCATTTACATGTATTTGAAATTTTTTTATGTATCTGAAGTATGTATCCAATAAATTTGTGATTACCGTAATTTCATGAAAATGTAATCTACAACAATCTCGTTGAAATATGACCAGATACATGACAGAACCATCTCAGATACACAAAAGAAAACATACTAGATCACGACAGAAAAATCTCATATACATAGAATAACATGCTCAGATACATGACAGAAAATAACTCATTTATATTTTATAGAAAATACATATACATTTAATAAATAAACAAGATACATAAAATATTTTGGCTAGATACATGACAGAATCATCTTAGATAAACTGAATGGAACATACGACTCACCATCTCATTACAAAACTTTTTCATACTTTTTTTCGAATGAAAAGGTTAAAGCAACCACTCCTGTTGCAAACCATACTATTTATAATTTGTCTTCTTTCTTTCTTTCCTCCATTTTTACTACCATCATCATTTTATTTTTCTGTTTAATTTTAGAGAGGGATGTGCAATTTTAATGTGGGGGTGGGATGCAGATATTGTTGGCGGAGAAAATTGGGGGAAGTGGATGAGAGAGAAAGATATTTGCTAATGAAACAAAAATCATTTTTGATAGATATGCTGAAGAAATTATGAGTTGAGAGGATGAAGAAAGAGAGAAAATATGGTGGAGGACGTTGGAGGTGGGGGAGAGTTATTGTTGGCAGAGGAGATTCAGGGAGGTTGAATTGTTAATGTCTCTATTTAATTAAGGAATTTAAATTTTAAGCTAATTATTCTATATCATATTTAAGAGATTTGTGTATCTAATTTAACTTTTTATAATATATGGTATAATTATTAAAAAGTGGTATTATGAGTAATATTTTTAAACTATAGGTAAAATATGTATATATGGTAGTTAAGTATGTCTAACAATGTAGTTTTCCCAAAAATAAAAATAAAATAGAGTATTAAAAATAACAAGAGTCTAAACTCAAATTATTTTTGAAGTTTGAAATATTACAATTTAAATACAAATTATGTTTATAAAATATGTACTAAATAAAATAAAAATTCCCTAAAATTTCTAGGGAATCACTGTGTAGGCCATAGCCTATGGAATATTGTCATAGTTTTTGTGTTTTATTATGATCATTGGAAAACAATTAGGTTAGTATTTCTATTTAGCTATTTATGTCTTTACTTGAAATCAAACTTAATAAATATTATAAAGATAATTTTATTTGTGTATTTGATTAACAAGTAGCAACACTAACACCATGTAATATTGTCTTATTGATATTTATGATAATATTTTAAATTATATTTAATTTAAAAAATTATTTTAAAAAATATACTTTTAAGAAAAGAGGGTCGGCTCGGCAAAGCCCATAGCCCAGGTACTTGTGGGCTGGGTAGACCATTTTCTGGCCCGCACAGAAAATGGGCTAGCCCGTCAAATTTCAAAGCATGTATGATTAGACCAGATGGGGTGGGCCAGCCCATATTGACAGCTCTACAGTTACAGCCAAGTCAATTTCTTATTTGTATACATATTCCAAATTTATTCTTATACAATCAGAATGAATACCCAAATATTCAGATTAATAGTTCCATAGTAAATATAAAATTTACTATGGAGCGCAATTATGCAAACTATAGCTATAACGCACTTATAATATATATATGATGATGATATGATGATACATTAATTGATCATGAAGGATGTAATCATATTGTTTGTTGATGATATTTTTGAGTCTCTTAGGATGAATAGCAATGTCAAGCCACTTGTCAATCAAAACGGAAATATCATCATCATCTCTTGCAATGTTGTTAAAAAATTCAAACTTGTCAATAGGAATTTTTCCGTCTCTATATCTCTCCATAGTTTTATCCACTATATTGATGCTTTTATAAGTAGAACCAACTCTGAATTTGAAGTTGGGATGAGTCAACGAGGCTTATAGCCATGTTTTGGAGAGAATACTCAAATGTGTTGCTTCTTTAAAACTAAGATAATAGAGTATTATTTGAATGAGAGATTCAGGAAATAGGTCAGCTGTGAGGTTGCCCAAACTATAATTATTACGAAAACATACATGTTTGTCTACTTCACTAATCAACTCGTCATCTGGTTTCTGCAATTTCCACCCTAACTCTTTCAGCTGATTCGAACATTCTGTTGGTCTTTTGAGGATTTTAATACTCCCTTCGTCCCATTTTATGTGAGGTAGTTTGACTCGGCATGGAGTTTAAGAAAGAAAAGAAGACTTTTAAAACTTGTGGTCCAAAATGAATGATAGAAATTTGTGTGGCTGTAAATCATTTCATTAAGGGTAAAATAGACATTTTATAGTTAAATTATTACTTAATATAGAAATGTGTCATTCTTTTTGGGACTGACCAAAAAGGAAAGTAAGTCACATAAATTGGGTCAGAAGGAGTACTATTTATTATTAATTTGTCTCATAATACCCTAGACTTAAGTGCATTTTTGTCTCATAATACCCTAGACTTAATGTTTTTTCTGCTACCCGTTGTGGACGTTTCATATGTTGCCGTTGGAATGGGTAATTGATGCATTGCTGCTGCTTTATTCCGTTTGGAGTTAGTGCTATATGCACATCAGTTTTGCAGCATATGCCAAATGTCGTTGATGACATTGGTTGTCTACTTTATTCTCATTCATGACCCAGGCCGTTGTGATTGGCACCCACACTAATCCTCCGGTGGGAGAACCACTACTACAACCCAAACCAAGCAACTAAACAAAAAACTAAAGCATTTAAATTACAGAAGAAAGTTAAATAGCTAAAGACTGAAGTTCCCATAAACTTCCAAAAGATATAACAACTAAACAATGCGGAAAATACACTTAGAACCTAAAAGTCAATATACCAAAACATCTAAAGTTCAACAAGTCTAAACAAGAAGGGATACCACCCCAAACTAATGACTAATAACTAACTAAAAAGTCTAAGTCCGAAATGTAAACATAGACATATGAGAACTCATGGTAGCCCGAGAGAACTGACTCACCCTTGAATTCGAACGACGATCAGTGATCTTCTAAGCAAGGTCTGTCAATAGTCGCCAGAAGATGCCCTATACTCAACAAAGAAAGAGCAAGTGTAGTATCAGTACACAACCACAGTGTACTGGTAGGATCACGCGGCTATCCCACTAAGTCCAACATACATAAGCCATTACAACAATATAATCACATGAATATATCGAACATATACAATATCATCATTTACGAACAACGAACAGTTTCACATTTCTCAAGATACACAATTATATTAAATCATTGGTCCTCTTATTGAACCCAAACCCAAACTGTTAGCATACCGTACGTGGTACCCGATCTAATGATTATGCCACAACGTGGCAACCGATCCAAATTAGTATGTCGGAACGCAACACCTGATCCATTCAACAAGCCACAATCGCAATCACAAATTTCATTCTCATAATCATACAATCAAGTCATGATTCATGGCATTCATCATTCATATATCCTCATTTATAATTAATGTTGTCACGACTCGAGAGCACCCCCTAGTCGTAACCGGCGTACTCGACCTCTCGGAGGTCTAATACAAGCCTCTTAGCATTCATTCATCGCATAAAACTAAAAACCATAATGAATTAAAAACTTTCTTTACAAAGAAGACATTTCATTAAAATAGTAAGCGGAAGACTTCTAGACTTTATACACTTATGTCTCAAACCATCTAATACTTTGAATACAACATTGGGATCAAGCCCATACAAAACTTCACCAAATACTAGAAAGACATAATAAAAAAAAAAGGACATGTAGGGTATTGTCCTCGAATCTATGAGGACTCACCAAGTCTTCATCTTCAACACTTAGAAACCTATCAAGTAGCCATGACATGTCACCATCTCCAAATCCCTACACTTTAGTCAAAAAGGGAAAGAAAGGGGGTTAGCACAATTAAGTACTAAGTATGGAGACCATGCAAGAAAATATGCACAACGGACACTTACAAGAAATGTATGCTTTCATATCATTTTGATAGAACCTTCACTTCACAAGTATAAGAGACATAATACAAGTCAATGTTCACATATAAAACCATAGCCAACCGTATACATACTCAACATATATTCATATACAACCCATGCTTAACTTTAAAGGA
>JAJOOF010000414.1:0-47368 GCA_029582545.1 Solanum lignicaule | reverse complement strand
CAAAAACTGATAGGTGGGATCTAGAGCTATTTTTCTGAAGGGACTTTTAGATGAAGAGATGGATTTCAAAAATAGTTTTTCATGAATAACTCATGCTGTTTTTAGTAATAAAAATTACCAATTATAAGTTGTGAGAAAAGAAAATTACTTGGAGGCCCTTGATCTTTAGGAAGGAAGCAGTAGAAGAGGATTTTGAAATAAATTCGTTACAAAGTAATCTCACCAAAACGCAAATCAAGAGTCACAAGGAAAATAAAATCATGAAGTCCACGAGGAAAGCGACTCTGTTTGTTGTTGTCTCAACAACTATTTTAAAGTGAATTATATTTCTCCCATCACCAAAAGAAATTTGGAATTACCCTAAGAAATAATATGTTGGAGGTGAAGGAATTCAAGTTGCAAAGAATAAAAGACTCCAAGAAAATCAAAGAATGCTTGGATAGCTTGCTTGGTATTGATAGCAAGGTAAGATTTCTAGGCACTAGATCAGAAAAAGTAAGAGATAAATATAAACAAAAACACCCAAAAGTTGATTCATTGAATATTTTGTCTTTAGCAAAAAATCAAGAAAGTCATTCTTTGGATGTGATATTAAAGACTCGCTTAATTAAGAAAAAATGGAGTGAATGTCTGAATCCTAAGAAACAACCTCCCCTAGATATTATAGAAGAGACATGCGATAATGGTCATATTAAATAAAAGAAGGCAAAGCTTTCCAATTCCGTAGGAAAAGACTTAAGTAGAAGCAGAACTAGTGAAGGGACTGATGGAAAAGGTAGAGGTAAGAAGAGAGAGCGAGTCGGACAAGATATAGATTACAATGTGTCTCAGCATAGTGCGTATATAATTCCTAACTAAAAATAGAAAAATAAGTTACTAACTTATCAGTTTAATTCAAATAACAAATAAAAAGAACTAACTCCTAAATATAAGTCAAATAGGACTCTAATAACATAATTTAAAAACCTTAAAAATAGCTAACTATTTTATTTCTGCAATATCCTGAGACATATTCTCAACAAATCCGACACATTAAATAAGTTAAGTAGTGCTCTAAAGGAAATTAAACATTGAATTAAATTCGTCAGTAATTTAATTTATTGATTAGTATCTATAATCTTAACATGGTGAATTACATAAGTGTTTAATGAGGAATTTCGAAATATAAATAGAGGAGTGCAATTACGAATTTCTAGTGGAATGATTTGTAATTTATTATGGTAAGAATAATTCAAATTAATTATTCGGATTTATATCCATAATAGGAAGCCTCAGTAATTAATTTTGTGGTCCCTACAGTGCCCATATTTAACTAGAACTCAGAATCCTATTTCTAAAGAGAAAAGAGGAGACTAGCATGAGTTTTTCTTTTGAAAAGAAAACTGTCGTGTATTTTTCTGTTTAGAGAAAATAGACTGTGTTTTGTACTCCTTTTTGGATTGGGAAGAAATCTCTATAAGTAGGGATTCTCCTAACCTAGAAAAAGATTGAAGGTTTCTATTCATACTTACCCACCCAAGTATTGAGAGAGTTCGCATGTGAATTTGGGATCATTGTAGAAGACTACATAGCTTCTGTCTATCTTGTGGATTCACTCAAAGATATGTCTAACTTGGGAATTTGCTTGAAGGAAGATCTGTCTAACTTGTGGATTCGCTTGAAAGTATCTGTTCACGCCTCAAGAGGTAATTTTTGAATTAAATTTCAGCAAGTTTATTTATTCTGGCATAATTGTATATGTTCTAGCATAAACGATTTGGTTATCTATTATTCATGTAACCAATAAGACTCTGGTATGCTTCCGATGTGCATATAATTTTCTAACAGTAGTAACATTAGAGCTTCTACTAATTGGCGTTCCCAGATGGTTTTTTTTTTACCTTGTTTGATAACACTAGCTAAATCTTCCTGTTTGGTAGCAGTTTAAGATAAATAATTTTAACGACATCCTATCAGAGGCATATAATGCATATGTTCTATAGGTCAAACTAAACCCAGTATTTTCAATATAAAACACAAATAAATAAAAAACTATTAAAAGTTCAAAAATAATATCTACTTGTGAACAAATAATTTCAAATGTACAATGAGATTAGCATTAAGCATCTTAAAGACTTAAAGGTTGAACTTATCTAGTTAAAATATGAAATCTTAAATCTATCTACGCATGATGTCATAATTCTGAGTTTCAATTTCTAGAAAGCAATCATGAACAAATTATAAAAAGAAACGTCTAAAGCCCCACAAAACTCTCCATCTTTCGATTTTTCAGACAACAAAATGATAACTTTCAGTATTTTTTTTTTGTAGGGTAATATAACTTAGACGAATACTCGAATTTTAGAAAAAAAATATTATTCTAAAATCATACTCCACTAAATTTGCCTAAAATTTAAGGGCATTTTTTGGAATACAAGATTTACTTAAAGAAATGTGACAAGAAAAACTTTGAAATATTTTAGAATAAGTGAGAGTTATACATCGTTATCAAATATTACACCCTTATAACGATTTACATGCATGTGTTTACCTAAAGTTATATGGTTACAGACATAGATATGCATATTGGTGTATACACATAGAAAGCACAAAAGTTATAAAATTAAGATAATAAATTTGAAACTTATATCACATCATAAATAAAGCAAAATAAAATTTCTATGTATGTTTTATGTTGTTAGTACATACACAATTATGCATTATTAATAGTACAAGGATGCACAAACTATGCAGAGTACATAGAATAGGAAACTGGACAATAAAGATCAGTTATTATATTATGAACTAAATAATGCAATTACAATAAAAAAGGGATTCAAAATCTACATTAAAGATCAATAAAAATCAAATATTGCGTATATCATCCATTAAAAACATGAGACATAAGTACTTAGTTATGTTTAGCTTTCAAAAAGTAAGAAAAACATATAACTTAATAAATTAAAAAACTAAAAGACCATTGTTCTAAGATTGAACACGATTTCTAATTTTGAAGTTTTTCTGAACTTTCTTGAGCTTTGCAAAATAACATGTTGTAGAAAGATCCCACCAAAACCAAGTCATTGGGCCTGTAATAAATTAACTAGTTGTAGTGAAGTTACAAAGGAATGCACAAATTCTCAATGTAAAATAGCAAATAATAACCACTTTCGTCTTCAGATGGGGCAAGTGTTCTGGATCTTGTTCCACTCTTTGGGGCAATCAATATGGTATATATGGCCACAATCGTTTCATGCAAGGTCTTCCCTATCAAAATGCTCCTCCTAAGACACAAAAAAAACTGTAAGTTAGCAATGAACTTCATCGATTGTAACAACTTGTTCCCGTCGTTATGGAAAAGCTAATGGGAAAAGAATTTGGGCCAGAAAACTTTTGAGTAGTGACTTGGAAATTTCTAGCCTAGGTAAATCTTGTAATTAATGGGGGGGGGGGGTTGTTAATTATGATTTTGATTACATGAGTGGATAACTAAGATGTTAAGGAGCCTGTACGACTTTATAGAATCAAATTAGGGCGAGTAGAACTCCCGAAACTTATCCTGGCGTGAAAAGGTAGTTTTAGAACTCCCAATGAGGAATGTATGTTGCGAAATGGGAGCTTGGACCTCAAACTCTGAGCGTCTGTCTCCGTGGGATCCGCTAGGGTGGGATTAATTCCGCCAGGGCAGGGCCGCTGTGGAGGAATAGGGTCCACCTTGGCGGGCCAGTTGCGAACTTAAGTCGGGGAAAACTGCAAAATTGTGATTTTCTACAATACTTCGTTCTTGAGAGCTAGGAGACAACCTAGGGTGATTCTTGATAGTTATTCACGACTTTGAGTGCTAAATGTAAGGAAATTACTCATTTAATCCGTATTTGGATTCCTAGGACTTAGAATCTTGGGTAACTATCGTTGGGGGAGGGTTTTGGCCTAAAGTTGATGGAGGAAAGATCCCTAGTTGAATATTAGGATCTTATGTTTTGCCTTGGATTGATAGTTTGATTATAATCCGGGTAAATTAGTCCTTTTTTAGTGATCCTTGCGTTAATTAATTGTGTTTAGACCAAGTACAAGCGGAAAGAATCTAGAAAGGGAAGGTTCAAGTGTCTTAGGAGAATTCAAGCTTGGTTTTGAGGTAGGTGATGGTTCGATTTCCTGGTTGTATGATATATGCCGGATAATTGCTTCATTGTATGCATGTGTGTATGTTAATCGTGAAATGAAATGATTATGTGTGAACAACTACATGTCGAGTCAGAGGTAGAGAAAGAGGAAGGGGTAGCGGTCGAGGAAGGATAGCACCCGCTAGGAATAGAACCCCAATTGAAAATGCTCCAAGGGAAGAGGCCCCTCTTACTCCCTTAGAATATGTACAAAGGAATGTGGAAATTGAAAACAAAGAGGATGTTGGACCAGAGGATAAGGTACAGGCTGAGACTATAGCTATTCCTCCCTTAGAACCAGTGTTAGCTCAACAAATCATGATTTTTTTGAAGGGATTGGTCGGCCCTAGAGTCCTTTCCACTGTGCAAGCGACTCAACCCCCAACCAATCCCCCAATTATTGATAGAGGTCCAAAGGTTGATGGAGCATTAGCCACAGATGCCTTTTTCCGTCCCCTATTAGGTCCTGTGATAACTGGTACTCAGCAAGATATGCTGACTATGTTTTTGAAGCTGAAGTCGTCTGTGTTCCATGGTTCTGAGAGTGAGGATGCCTATGAGTTCATTTTGGATAGCTCTAAAAGGCTTCATAAGTAAGGTATTGGCGGGGCCGCTGTGGTGGGATAGGGTGCGCTGTGGTGGGCCAGTCGCGGACTTAGGTTGGGAAAACCCCAAAATCATTATTTTCTGCAAAACATCATTCTTGAGAGCTAGGAGATGACCCAGGGCGATTCTTGACAGTTTTCCATGACTTCTAGTTCTAACATTAAGGAAATTACTCCCTTAATCCGTATTTCGATTCCTAGGACTTAGAATCATGGGTAACTATCATTGGGGGAGGGTTTTGGCCTGAATTTGATGGTGGGAAAAGGCCTAGTTCAATATTAAGATATTGGGTTTGGCGTTGAATTGATATTTTGATTATAATCCATATAAATTAGGCCTTGTTTATTGATCCCTGTGCTAATTACTTGTATTTAGACCAAGAACAAGTAGAGAGAATTCGGAAAGGGAAGGTTCAAGTGTCTAAGGAGGATTCAAACTTGGTTTTGAGGTAGGTGATGGTTCGATTCCTTGTTTGTGTTATATATGCCCGATAATTGCTTCTTATATTCATGTGTGTATGCGAATCGTGAAATGTGAATCGAATCTAATCAAATGAATATGTGCGAACAACTACATGCCATGAATTGATACTTGACCATGTGACTATATGTATTATTCATTATGGGGTGGTTGTGATTATGCTTGTGCTGATTGGATCAGGTGTCACATTACGACACAAACATTGGATTGGGGTTCACATTCCGGCACATATATTGGACTAGGTGTCATGTTCCGACACATACATTGGATCGGGTGTCACGTTCCGATACACTAACAATTTGGGTATGGGTTCCATGAAAGAACCAGTTGTGATAATTATGTTCATGTCTACCTGTAATTGATATTAGGAAATTGTATGTTGCTCCTGAAATGCTAATTGAACTATGTATTTTGTATATGTGTTTACTGTGTTGTAATTTCCTAGTTGTATTTCCCTTACTGGAGTAGTCGTGTGATCCTACAAGTACACTGTGGTTGTGTACTGATACTACACTTTCTCATTCTTTGTTGAGTAGAGGGCATCCTCAGGCGGCTACTGATAAACCTCAGTTAGGAGATCACCGATAGAAACCAAATTCAAGGGTGAGCCAGTTCTTGCAGGCTGCCATGGGTCCTCTATTGTATAGTCAATTCTTTTTAGAATCAGACTCAATAGTTAGATTAATTCGTATATTTAGTTCCGGGGTCGTACCCCCTTTCCTTAGACTTGTTGATTGGTAGAGTTTTGGTACAACGACTTTTAGGTTCTAGGGGTTGAACTCCGCAATAGTCGTTTAAATTGTTTATTTAAAACCTTTGGAGTTTATGGGAAATCCATTTCTATCCATCATTTATACCTGCTTCTCTATCGTTAAATGTTTAGTTTTTCGTTAAGTTGCTTAGTTGGCTTGTCGTAATGGTTCTCCCACTAGATAGTTAGAGTGGGTGCCAATCACGGTGGGCTGGGTTGTGACATCAATAATCGTTGTGAACTTATTATTTATAATAATTTGTCACTAGCTTTGTGTATATTGAAGTCTTTTCCCAAGAACTTGGACACCCATGATTTCTTTTCTTTCTTAAAATCGTTACCAAATGTCACTTTTATAATATCCGGGGAAGGTTGAGTCTCAATATTGTTGCATTAATGCATTTCTCTGAAGGGAGTCTTTAATATCACATCCAAAGAATAGTTTTCAAGAATTTTTACTAATGCCAACTTTTTCAATAAATGAACATTTGGTTGCTTGTATTATAAATTTATGATCCACTATTCAATAAAACAATTCCCCAAATTACATCATCATCATAATGTACATCATATCTCTTGAACATTTCATTTGTAGAACCATCCAAATATGTCTTACTTACATCCCTCGTCTTGAAGAATCTTTAGCATCTGCACTATGCTGAGACAGAGTGGAATCTAGATCTTGTCCGACTCGCTCTCTTTTCTTACCTCTCTACCTTTTCCATCAGTCCCTTCACTAGCACTGCTTTTACTGAAGTCTTTTCCCATGGAATTCGAAACCTTTGCCTTCTTTTCTTTAATACAATCATTATCACATGCCTCTTCTATAATATCTTGGGGGGGGGGGGGTTATTTCTTAGGATTCTGGCATTCACTCTATTTCCTCTTAATTAAGGGAGTCTTTAATATCACATCCAAAGAATGACTTTCTGGATTTTTTTTTCTAAACTCAAATTATTCAATGAATCAACCTTTGATTGCTTGTGTTTATATCTATCTCTTACCTTTTCTAATCTACTACCTAGAAATCTTACCTTGTTATCAATACCAAGCAATCTATCCAAACATTCTTTGATTTTGTTGGAGTCTTTTATTCTTTTCAACTTGAGTTCTTCACCTCCAATATATTCTTTCTTAAGATAATTCCAAATTTGTTTTGGTGATGGGAGAAATATAATTCTCTTTAAAATAGTTGTTGAGACAACAACAAACAAAGTTGCTTTCGTCATGGACTTCATAGATTTTCTTTTCCTTGTGACTCTTGATTTGCGCTATGGTTGGATTATTTTGTAACAGATTCATTCATAATCCTCTTCCACGGCTTCCTTCCTAAAGATCAAGGGTCTCAAAGTAATTTTCCATTCTCACAACTCATAAATGGTAATTTTCATTACTAAAAACAGCATGAGTCATTCATGAAAAACAATTTTTGAAATCCATCTCTTCTCTCAAAGATCCCTTCAGAAAAATAGCACTAGATCCCACCTAGTAGTTTTTGAAAGATAACAAATGCAGGAAAATAACAATGGATGAAAAGTTGAAGGATAAATTATGTATTTCACTATAGAGCTGTATATTATTGATGACTAACAAAAGACATGTATTCAGAGAGTAAAAACCAAACTGAAATAGAAATCAACACCTAAATACTAGGTGTCTAACTTAATAAAATTATTGCAACAGGAATATCTAAATCAAATATTTAACTTATATACAAAAGATTTCAAGGCCTTCAATCTTGAACCTCACATGTAAAGCTCTTATGCTTCTACATTATTGTCTTGAAGCCACATCGAGATAGCTTAAAGAGTGTTCGTATCAGCTTTGTGATGCTTTTGATTAAACTCAAGACGAGCAGGACATCTGAAGTAAAGATATAGTCGAGTGTTGTTGTAGTCCACCAATTCAGTTGGTGGACTCACCACCTTATCTTTGTCTGGACAAAGAAAGAAAGCAAGTGATTTCTAGAAGTCTTGTTGTTAACCACTGCTCTATGTGAGATTCTTTTGTATCTACCATTCTATAGAGCCTGCAAAAGGACAAACACCAAATATGTTATATTTAAGTTGTAAGTCTAAGAACGCATGATGCATATCATCGCCCGTAATTTGGAAATATCTTATAATCTTTTTCACCAAAAAATGTATTTTTTTTTTAATTGATTATGTTTATATTATTTGTATGTATTACATAATACATTAGCTTATTATATAGTACTAGTTTGTAAATTTGCTTACCAAAATTGTGTCGCCTATGTTAACCAAAACAACATTAAAATTTGGACGAATGGAGTACCATTCGTTGTCCACAAAAACCTGAAGTCTTGACTTTAATTGAGGCATAATAAATAAAACATTGAAGTCAATAAATAGGATACATAATTTAATAAGATACAATGTTTTGTTGTATTCATTGTACTTTAGTTATCATAAATTGTTATTTTTATGTAAATTCAATAAATATAATACATAAATTATTAGGATACAATAATTTTGATGTAATAAAAAATAATATTACCTCAATCTCAAAAGACTCTTTAAATTAATAAATATTAATTTATCTATTAAATTATACATCTACAAATTACTAATATTTCGTAGTCTCACCTATATTAATTTAGTCAATTTTACTACAGTTTCATTTTAAGAATAAAGTTATTTGTAGCTATAAAATAAAATCTATCAAAGGAAAATCAATCGGAAAAATTCTTTAAATATCTCTACCTATGATTATGCTATAGATTGTGTAGATATGTTACATTCTATAACAAAATTATACCCCAATTTTAAGCATTATTAAGCCATTCTTAGCAAACTATTTGGACCCATTTTTTATATTTCAAATCTTTTTAAGGAAGAAATTTCAAACTCTGATTTGAAATCTATGGTCAAACATATCTTTAAAAAAATTTCTTTTTTAAAATTTGCTACAAAATATATGAAAACTCTCTGGCCACAAAATTAAGCACTATTAAGCCCTTCTCAGCAAACTTTTCCGACCCGTTTTTGATACTTGAGAACTTTTTAAGGAAATTTTTTCAAAATCTATGGTCAAACATATCATTGAAATTATTTCCTTTTTTTAAAATCTGATTCAAACAACATATGAACTCCTATCAAAATTTTGAGCATACTAAAGCTTGAAGGGCAATCAGGTTCAAGTGGGAAAAAATCATCTGTTATTTCATCGGAAGACGATGAAGAATGAAAAACTATTAGCCCAAAGAACAAGTCTGCAGTCATGAGAACTCAGGACTTCGTTCCTTCAAACTTGAGTGTCATCATTGGGGGGGGGGGGAGTTGAAGAGCCTTGTAAAAGTGAGAGCGAGCAAAGCCTCTGCGATAGTTCAACCATTTTTGGTATTCCATCCTGATATTTCACACGAAGCTGTTCATAACATTCTAGATGCTCTCCGCCTATTTTTTGCCCCTGGGACACTTGAGAGATATAGAACTACCATAGGAATGGTTGGAGTGGCTACTGCTAGGAAATCCATCAGCATACATACACTTCCTAAGATGATGATTTTACACCTGAAGTGGTTTGGTTATGGAAGTTATGGAAGTACCAAATTGCATAAACCTGTACATTTTCTTCTTGAGCTAGTGATAAGCCGTGAACTAGTTGAAGAGGAAAATGCACAGGTTTATGCATTTCAGACTTCCATAGCTTCCATAACCAAACCTCTTCAGGTGTAAAATCATCATCTTAGGAAGTGTCTGTATGCTGATGGATTTCCTAGCAGTATCCACTCTAACCATTCCTATGTAATTTTATATCTCTCGAGTGTCTCAGTGGCAGAAAATAGGTGGAGAGCATCGTGAATGTTATGAACAGCTTCGTGTAAAATATCATGATGGAATACCAAAAATTATTGAACAATCACAGAGGCATTGTCCCCTCTCACTTTTACAAGGCTCACCAACTGCCCCTAATAATGGCACTCATGTTTGAAGAAACGAAGTCCTGAGTTCTTGTGACTACAGACTTGTTCTTTGGGCCAACTGTTTCCCATTCTTCATCGCCTTCTGATGAAATAACAAATGAATTTTTCCCACTTGAACCTGAATGCCCTTCAAGATATAGTAAGCTTAAAATTTGGATAGAAGTTCATATGTTGTTTGAATCAGATTTTAAAAAATGAAATACTTTCAAATATATGTTTGACCATAGATTTTGAAAAAAAAGCCTTTAAAATTTCTCGAATAATAGAAACAGGTCCAAACAGTTTGTGGAGAAGGGCTTAATGGTGCTTAATTTTGTGGCCAAAGAGTTTTCATATATTTTGAAGCAAATTTTAACAAAGGAAGTATTTTAAATATATGTTTGACCATGGATTTCAAATCAGAGTTTGAAAGTTTTTCCTTAAAAAGCTTTGAACTATCAAAAATGGGTCCAAGCAGTTTTCTAAGAATGGATTAATAATGCTTAATATTAGGGTATAACTTCGTTATAGAATGCACATATACATATCTATACATAATATAGCATAATCATAGGTAGAGATATTTAAAGAATTTTTTCCGATTGATTTTCCTTATATAGCTACAAATAACTTTTATTCTTAAAACAATACTATAGTAAAACTCACTAAATTAATATAGGTGAGACTACAAAATATTATTAATTTGTAGATGTATAATTTAATAGATAAATTAATATTTATTAATTTAAAGAGTCTATTGAGATTCCGGAAATGTAAATTTTTATTACATCAAAATTATTGTATCATAGTAATTGATGTATCATATTTATTGAATTTACATAAAAATAATAATTTATGATACATAAAGTACAATGAATACATCAAAACATTTTATCTTATTAAATTATGTATACTATTTATTGAATTTAATGTTTTATCTATTATGCCTCAATTCAAGTCAGGACTTCAGGTTTTTGTGGACAACAAAATGTACTCCATTCGTCCATATTTCAATGCTTTTGTGGTTAACATGGGCGACACATTTATGGTAAGCAAATTTATAAACTAGTACTATATAATAAGCTAATGAATTATGTATTACACACAAATAATATAAACATAATCAATTAAACAAATAATACATTTTTTTGGTGAAAAACATTATAAGATCTTTCCACATGACGTGCAATGATATACATCATGAGTTCTTAGACTTACAAATTGAATATAACATATTTGGTGTTTGTCCTTTTGCAGGCCCTATCGAATGATAGATACAAAAGTTACTTGCATAGCGTAGTGGTTAATAACAAGACTCCTAGAAAATCACTTCCTTTCTTTCATTGTCCTGACAAAGATAAGGTGGTGAGTCCAGCAACTGAATTGGTGGACTACAACAACCCTCGACTATATCCTGACTTTACATAACCTGCTCTCCTTGAGTTTACTCAAAAGCATCACAGAGCTGATATGAACACTCTTCAAGCTTTCTCGATGTGGCTTCAAGACAATAATGTTGAAGCTTAAGAGCTATACATATAAGGTTTAAGATTGAAGGCCTTGGAATATTTTGTATATATGTTTAATCTTTGATTTAGAACTACAAATATTCTTGTTGCAATAATTCTACTAAGTTTGACATCTAGTATTTAGGAGTTGATTTCTATTCAGTTTGGTTTTTAGTCTGTAAATACATGTCTTTTGTTAGTCAATAATATAAAGTTCTGCAGTGCAATACATAATTTATCCTTCAACTTTTCTTCTATTGTTATTTTCCAGCATTTCTTTTCTTTCCAAAACTAATAGCTGGGATCTAGAGCTATTTTTCTGAAAGGACCTTTGAGTGAAGAGATGGATTTCAAAAATAGTTTTTCATGAATAACCCATGCTGTTTTTAGTAATGAAGATTACCAATTATAAGTTCTGAGAATGGAAAATTACTTAGAGGCCCTTGATCTTTAGGAAGGAAGTAATAGAAGAGGATTATGAAATTAATTCGTTACAAAATAATCTCACCAAAGCGCAAATCAAGAGTCACAAGGAAAAGAAAATCATGAAGTCCACGACGAAAGCAACTCTCTTTGTTGTTGTCTCAACAACTATTTTAAAGAGAATTATATTTATCCCATCACCAAAATAAATTTGGAATTACCTTAAGAAAAAATATGTTGGCTGTGAAGGAATTCAAGTTGCAAACTGCTACTAACTCTTGTGGTAGCTCTAACTCATAAGTTGCATTGCCAATCCTCTTGGATATTCTGTAAGGACTAATATACCATGGACTAAGCTTCCCCTTCTTACCATATCTCATGACACTCTTTATGGGTGAAACTTTCAAGATACCCAATCATCTACTTCAAACTCTAACTTCCTTCTCCTAAAATCAGTGTAGGATTTCTGATGACTCTGCACTGTTATCAACCTATCTTGAATAACTTTCACCTTTTACATAGCGTGATGAACTAAGTCTTGTCCTATCAACCCAGCTAAACCATCCAATAGGAGATCTGAATCTTCTCCCATAAAGAGCTTCATAAGGAGCCATCTGGATGTTAGAGTGGTAACTATTGTTGCAAGCAAATTCAATAAGAGGTTGGTGATCATCCCAATTACCTTTGAAATCAATCACACAAGCCCTCAACATATCCTCTAAGGTCTGAATAGTGCGCTCTGCTTGACCATTTGTCTGAGGATGAAAAGCAATACTTAAGTTCACCTTTTAACCCAAGCCTTTCTAAAAAGATTTCCTAAACTGTGAAGTAAATTGGGCACCTCTATCTGAAAAAATCGAAATTGGCACCCCATGAAGTCTAACTACTTCTTGAATATACAACTTAGCATAATCCTCTGCTGTATGGGTAGTCTTTACCGGCAGAAAGTGGGTTGATTTGGTCATTCGATCAACAATCACCCAAATAGAAACATGCTGCATGCGAGACCTTGGTAAACCTGTGATAAAGTCCATATTGATCATCTCCCACTTCCATTCCAAAAGTTCTATATTCTAAGACATACCACTCGGCCTTTGTTGCTCTACTTTAACTTGTTGGCAATTCGGACACGTAGCACCAAACTCTGTAATGCCCTTCTGCATACCATTCCACCAATATACTTCTCTCTCAAGTCACGGTACATCTTTGTGTAACCTGGATAAATAGGATATCCGAAGCTATGAGCTTCCTCCATTATCCTTTTCAGCCACCCTTGGTACGCATAATCTACCTTGATACCTCAATACTCCATCTCCCCCTTGTTCAAAAGTCAATACTTTTTTCTTATGAACATTGGCCTTCAATTCAAGCAAAACAGGGTCTTGGTCTTGTTTCTCTTTTACTTCTGACACTAAGGATGATTCAACCCCATTCATCACCACTATTCTTCCTTCTATGGAATCCATTAGTCAAACTCGTAATCGTGCAAGTCTGTGCACATCTCTTGCTAGCTCCTTCTTATCTTCCTCAAAATGTGCGATACTACCCATAGATAAGATGCTCAAGGCATCAGCAACAACATTAGCCTTACCTGGGTGGTAAAGAATAATCATGGCATAATCCATGAGTAATTCTAACCACCGCCTTTGTCTGAGATTAAGCTCTTTCTGAGTAACACATACTGAAGACTCTTGTGATCGGTGAACACATCCACATGAATACCATAAAGATAATGGCGCTATATTTTTAAAGCAAATACTATGGCAGCCAATTCTATATCATGGGTTGGGTAGTTTTTCTCATGAACTTTCAACTGTCTGGAGCCATAAACTATAACTTTGTCATTCAGCATTAACCCACAACCCAAACCAACTCTAGACGCATCACAATACACAACAAAACCTTGAGTGCCTTATGGTATGGTCAATATTGGTGCAGTAGTCAACCACTTTTTCAATTCTTGAAAGCTTTTTTCACAAGCTTTAGACCATTGAAAATTCACCGTTTTCTGAGTTAACTTGGTCAAAGGGGATGAATTAGATGAGAACCCCTCTACGAACCTTCAATATTAGCCAGCCAAACTCAAGAAACTCCTAATATCAGTTGGAGATGTGGGTCTAGGCCAATTCTGCACTGCCTCTATTTTCTGGGTATCAACTTTAATTCCCTCTCCAAACGCAATGTGTCCTAAGAATTCCACAAACTCAAGCCAAAATTCACACTTAGAGAACTTGGCATGCAACTCTCTATCCTTTAGAGTTTGGAGAACTATTCTGAAATGACTAGCATGATCTTCTTCATTCCTCGAATAGATTAGTATGTCATCAATGAAAACGATAAAAAACATATCTAAATAAGGTTTGAATAATCTATTCATAAGGTCCATGAATGTTGTCACACCCCTATTTTTTCCCAAAATAATGTTTGAAAATAGAGTCTTTCCAATTAAAGTGACGTTTTGAAGAGGGATTATTTTATTTCAGAGTTGCCACTTGGAATTGAGTTTTGGTGTTCCAAGTCACACTATTTGAACCCCTATTTAAAAGGAAGTTGACTCTTTATTTTATTGGTCTGCGAACTAGAAGTCTAGGTAAGGAATTCTATTGATTGAAGGGAGGTGAGAGGCACCCCTCGAGTCCTGTGATTCTAGCACGGTTGCTTTTTTGACTTATATCCAACTTAACTTAATTTTGGATATTATGCTTATTAGCTTAATAAATTTACTTATATCTTGCCTTTCTTTGATTTATTGTAAACTGGGTTTTAAAATTGGCTTACTTTTATTAGTCTGTGGTTTATTGGTAGCAACGCTTTCCAACCTTGCCACATATTATTTTATTTATTTATATGTCAAGACTAAAATTGGTTTATGCTCTTTGAATCCTAATATTAGTCTATTATTATTGATCTAGTCATATTCCTGTTACATATAATTGAATAAAATCTAATTATTAAAAAAAAATTAAACAGAAGATCAACATGAACCAATTAATTAAAAACTTTTTAAGATTTCGCATTAAAAGAAATGCAAAGAAAGTTGTAGATTTGTTTTTTTTTTATTTTCATTTTTCATTTTTTATATTTTTTTTCTCAACAAAATAATAAACACAATTTTGTTAAGTATACAAAGTGGAGAGTAACTTAACTTATTAAAACTAAATTTCATCAAAATATTATTAACTACATAGCGTAGAACATTAACCTATGTACTTTAATAAAAAACGAGATAAAAATAAGACTTTTAAGCATATAGGAAATAATTACATGTTATACAAAGTTTACTCTAAATTTAATGATATAAAAATTCTCAATCTATTTCATATCATAATACAAAAACTAAAAACACATGAATTTGGGCAACTTCATAACAATGAAATCACATCTTGTATAATTATGAAATTAAATAATATAATGAAGATCAAGTGTTACCTTTTGTGAAAATAAATTCACAAAGAAAATACCACAACAGGAAACACGAATTTAGAACCAAGAAAGCAAACCTCAAACTCAGCCTTTATCGTGTTGTGTTTTTATCTTCCTATTTCAGATTTGCAAGCGTTTTTTTTTGCTCGTGTCTCTTTTGGGTTGCTTGCTGATGTTGTAGTATTTTATTTTTTTGTATGGGGTTGGACAAGAAAAAAAATAGTTTTTTGATTATTATTGTTTTCGTGTGCAAGGTGTTACTTTTTTTGGTTTTTTGTTTTCTGTCTGTTGTCTATAGTAGTTGGGTCAGAGACTCCCCATGTTGTATTATTAGTGTGTGTATATATGGGAGGAAATGTTGTTGTAGGGTGTGTGTAGTGTGTAGTAGTGGTGAGGAAGAGTGGTGTATATTGTGGGATAATGGAGGTAAAATGGGTAAAGGTGGGGGTAATTGGTAGAGAAAGTGGGGGTGAGGGTAGATTATTATTATTTATTTATTTTTTAATAATTAATATAATATAATATTATTTAGTTATTTTTAAACTAACAAAACTTGAGTAGCTAAAAATAAATAAGAAATACAAGTTTTAAAATAAACCTACTAAAATAAGACAAAATTAAAATATCTAACTTAGACATAAAAGAAACAATTAAGGAATAAAAAATAATATAAAATCTTATGTTTGGTTAAAAATTACGTGTCTACAAATGTTGTAGGCGAATCGGTCAAACCAAAGAACATAACTAGGAACTCATAATGACCATAACGGGTCCTGAATGTTGTCTTGGGAATATCACATTCCCTTACTCTTAACTGATATTAGCCTGATCTGAGGTTTATCTAAGAAAAATAGGTAGCACCCTGAAGCTGATTGAAAAGATCATCAATTCTCGGAAGAGGATACTTATTCTTGATGTCAACGTTGCTCAACCGGCGGTAATCTATACACGTCCTAAGGGAACCATCTTTCTTCCTCACAGACATGACCGGAGCGCCCCAAGGTGAGACACTTGGTCGAATGAAACCTTTATCTAGGAGATATTTCAACTGCACTTTTAGCTCTTTCAACTATGCTAGTACCATTTTATATGGCGGAATAGACGTCGGACGTGTATCTAGAAAAATGTCTATTCCGAAGTCTATTTCTCTCTCGGGAGGGGCTCTAGAAAGATCACCAGGAAAGACTTCTGGAAACTCTTTTCTATTGATATTGACTTAATAGGAGGTATCAGACTAAGTGATAGACACACCTCTTGGAAACTAACTTTCTCGCCTTAAGGTACGAAATGAAGCAACCCTTAGGCATGGATGAACTGTTACTTCACTCTATAACTGGCTCATTAAGAATTTGGAACCTAACAACTCGAGTTCTACAATCAGTGGAGGCATAACAGGTATAAAGTCAGCCCATACCAAGAATGACATCTAAATCTACCATGTCTAACTCAACTAAATCAGCCACGGTGTTCTTTTGATTGATGGAGATGACACAGTCACGATATACTCGCTCAACTAGAATAGACTCCCCAACAGTTGTAGAAACACAAAAGGGTTCACAAAGTTTTTCAGGAGGAACATCAAAATTATTTGCAACATAAGGAGTCACAAAAGATAAACTTGTTCCTGGGTCTAGCAAAGCATAAACATCAAGAGTAAAAACTTTAATCATATCAGTAACAACATATGGAGAATTCTCTTGTTCTTGACGACTAGTGATCACATAAAGGTGGTTTGCTCCTCCGCCAGTACAGAAAGTAGCTCCTCTAGGTGCAGCCCTCTCTGGTGGAGCAACTGATGAAGATTGGGCTCTATTGCCCTGATTTCCATTTCCTTGCCGGTTCTTAAGGCACTCTTTCATGAAGTTACCCTCTTGTCCACATTTGAGACAACCTGTAGAGCCATCGCGACACTTACCTGGGTGAGTCCTTCCACACATAACATATGCAAGAGCCCAGTTACCTTCTTGTGCCACCCTACCCTGAGAATGTGCAGGTTTATCTTTGAAGTTCTGTGAATTGTGACCATTGTACTCACCTTTGTTTCTGGGTGTAGGTGCATTAGCAGATGATGGAGAAGGTCCTTTTTGCTTTTGTTGGAAAGAAGCCCGGTTCACATTATTCCTCTGCTACCCAGACTCATTCCCTATCTTCGCTTTCTTGTTTCTAAACTCCTCCCTATACCTCAGCTTCTCTTCCTCAACCTACTGCACATAGACTATCAACCTTGCTATATCCATGTCCCCAATTATCATGGCTGCCTTGCCCTCTTTACTTGACAGATGGGACAACCCAGCCACAAAAAGACTCATCCTGCTTCTCATATCCGCATCCATCTCCAGTGCATATCGGGAAAGTTGGGTGAACTTCAAGTTGTACTCATGAGGACTTAGTGAATCCTGCTTGAGGGTGATACCCACTCGTACCTTGGCGTCTTTTAGTTCTTGGGGAAAGAAATGCCCCAAGAAGGCCTCTTCAAAACAAGCCCAACTCGCAGGTGGTGCTCCCATAGATCTACCCTTTTTCTACTGGTCGAACCAAGTCCTAGCAACATTCTTCAGTTGATATGCATCTAATTCTACTCACTCAACATCGGTAACGTGCATAACTTCAAATACCTTTTGCAGCTCCTCATAAAGTTCTTTGGATCCCCAATAGTGCTTGAACCAGTGAAGCTTTGAGGATTCATCCTCAAGAACTCTTGCAGCCTCGAAGTATATGCCACTTCCTATCTAGCTCCTCTTTGTTGCCCACCTAGTTAGTCACAACTTGATTCAACATTCGGATTGCTTCCCTGAACTCAGCATTCGTGACTTCTCATTAGGGTTGAACTTCAGGTGCATTAGCTACCCCTTGCTCCTCAACGTTTCTCCTAGCTGGATGACCTCAGACAGCTCTTCGTGGAGGCATGATTAACAAAAAAAACATGCGCAAACACGAATTAGAAGAGACTTTATAGAGATGAACTCTATCGCACGAAATGAGTATGAAAGAACTGAGATAATTTCCTAAGTGTTGCACCCTCCAAATTATAGATGTGGCACGGTTCACACCGATAACTAGGACTCTACAGACACAGTTTTATAGACTCTCTAGGACTCTTGAACTCTGGGCTCTGATACCAAGTTTGTCACGCCCCGAGCCTACACCCTGGGCGGGACTGGAACTCAAGAACCATTACGGGCCCAAGCGAATCCTTGGCCTGGCTTACTTACTCAGCGGAAGAATTAAAAGCATTAATACAAGGATTCAATGCATCTTTACTCAATTGTTTAATAAAATAACTTAGAACGTTTAAAGGTCAAACATTCAACTTGGCCAAAGTGGCAACAGAAGTCTTAACATAAGAAATAACAATGTAAAGACAACTGAACTAGTAACTGTCTATGAAGCCTTTAAAACAAGGAGAGATGTCGGGACAAGACCCTAGATCATCCTAACAACTAAAGTACTAAAGCAATGCAAAAGGAGCCCTCCGGAAAGAAAGGAGGTTCACCAACTGACTCTGAGTGCTCAACTTGATCAATAAGGCGTTGGATGCTAATCCTGGTTACCTGTGTCTGCATCATAAAATGATGCAGGCCAAATGGCATTACTACATTAAATGTACCAATATGCAAGGGGAAAACTGAACATGACATAAGCTTGAAAAGAATTTGAAAGGAACACTTACCTTGGCTTTACTCAACTCATGAATAACTCAACTCAAATGCAAAGTAAAACAACAATAATGGTGCAGTTATACAAGGCATTTAAAACAGTAGTAGCAACTCAATTTATTAAAGAAAATACAATAACAACTCAATTACATATAAAGTAATATAATACTGTGGGAGTTTCTCTAAACGACAACCATCACTATGAGCCTAAGTGATGATACAACGTATTTCCCACGCTGCCAGAACTGTCCTATAGTTTGCCGTCATATAGAATGCCTTAATAAGTGGATGCACTAGTCTATGCTAAAAATCACTAAGGAATCATCTAAAAAGTATGATACTTTTTACCCATGATGGCTACAATATGGTTTATGGAGACTTGATTTATTATGAACTCGCGTCCCCATATCGATGCTCAATACTACTCCCAAAATATAATCAGCTCATATGTTCTTAAAACAAAACTCTTTCTTTGGTTTGAGATAACTATTTAAAACATAGCTTAAAATCTCTCTTGGAAATCAGTGTTCTTTTCTTGCTCAAATGTGAATATATTTTAACTCTTAGGAATTCTTAATTCCCGTATAATCTTTGAAGAAATGAACTTTAAACTTTACTCTTTACTCAACTCAAAACTCAAGTCTTAAAACAAAGTTAAAACATTTGTAAAAGACTTTTGGATGACTCTATGAACTTCTCTTGACTTGGCTCTTAACTTCTCTTGACTTGACTCTTAACTGATCCTTTAATTGAATTATGAATTCAAGGATTGTGATTTGTGATAGGAAATATCTCATGATGTTTAGGAGTGTTTTTAGATAGTTAAACATGAGAAAAGATCAAGAAATCACTGTCTGGAAGCAAGTCCGTGACGCGGAGATGCATTTAATTATTTGGTCGCGAAATAAATTTTGAGGCAGAATGGTCCGTGACCACTCCGCGATGCAAAGAAAATTTTGTCAATTCTAAGGAACAGGTCCACGTACCCAGATATGCCGGACTTGTTCCTTCTTCATTTTCTAACCTCAATTAGCCTAAACTCGGTTCTTTTTCTCAAATTCCTTTTTGATTCAGATACCCAACACATGTACAAAAGAATCTAACTCAAAAAAACTATAAAAATCGACCTTAAACTCTCAAGAACTCCTCAATCTCATCCCAAATTCAAGAACGAAAGCAATTCAAGAATACAACTCAAGAACATCAAAGTCTCAATCTTTTAGGACGAAAATCATACTGAAATAAACATGTTTGGCATGGGGTGAATCAACCCAAAGCTATGTGAACTCACATATCTCGTAGGATCAAATCCATGATGAAATCCGCAATCAATTCCTTACGAAGACGACAGATTCTTGCTTCTTCTCCTCTTCTTTTCTCTTCTCTCAAGACCCTAACTCTTTTCCAAAAGTGTAAACTGACCAAGTTCAGTTTAGACCCCAGCTAATTACAAAAAAATGAAATTAAAATAATAGGGTATGGAAAAAACCAAACTACCCTTCTAAAATCCGGATTAGACTTTCCTTTTTTGAACAACCCAACTTCTAATGGGCTTATCTCACTCATACAAACTCGGAATCGAGCAAACTCAGCGGAGTTGGAAAGATAATTCCAAGATCTTTCATGCAGTGTCAGGAAGCACACCTAACACGTCTTGAGATAGGAGTTATGGTCATTTGAAGTTGACCCAAAAAATTCAACTTAGCTTAACTTAACAAATTTCCAAATTTTTCATTCTTTCCTAAAATGACTCTTTCCAATTATAACTCTTTCAAGTTCTTTCAAATAGAGAGATGTTACACTATACGTATTATTCATTATGGGGTGGTTGTGATTGTTCTTGTGTTGATTGGATCGGGTGTCACATTCCGACACATACATTGGATCGGGTGTCACATTTCAACACATATATTGGAATGGGTGTCACGTTCCGACACATACATTGGATTAGGTGTCACATTCCGACACACTAACAATTTCGGTATGAGTTCCATGAGAGAACCACTTGTGATTATTATATTCATGTCTACCTGTAATTGATATTGGGAAATTGTATGTTTCACCTGAAATGCTAATTGAACTACGTATTCTATATATGTGTGTTTACGGTGTTGTAATTTCCTGATTGTATTTTGCTTACTGAAGTAGTCGCGCGATCCTACCAGTACACTATGGTTGTGTACTGATATTGTATTTGCTTGTTCTTTGTTGCGTAGAAGGCATCTTCAGGCGGCTACTAACAGACTTCAGTTAGGAGATCACTGATCGAGACCGGATTCAAGGGTGAGCAAGTGTTTCCAAGCTGCCATGGATCCTCTATTATTTAGTCCATTCTTTTCAAACTCAGATTCTATAGTTAGATTTATTCGTATATTATTTAGTCCATGCTTCTGTATCTTTAAATGTTTAGTTTTTCGTTAAGTTGCTTAGTTGGGTTGTCGTAACGGTTCTCCTACTAGAGAGTTAGTATAGGTGCCAATCACGACGGGTTGGGTCGTGACATCGATAATTATTGTGAACTTATTATTTAGAATAATCTGCCACTAGCTTCGCTTATATTGAAGTCTTTTCCCAAGAACTTGGAAAACCTTGATTTATTTTCTTTCTTGAAATCGTTATCACATGTCAGTTCTATAATATCTGGGGAAGGTTGAGTCTCAATAATATTGCATTAATGCATTCCTCTTAAGGAAGTCTTTAATATCACATCCAATGAATGGTTTTCTAGAATCTTTACTAAAGCCACCTTCTTCAATGAATGAACATTTTGTTGCTTGTATTATAAATTTATGATACACTATTCGATAACCAATTCCCTAAATGGGATCGTCATCATAATGTACATCATCTCTCTTGAACATTTTATATGTAGAACCATCCAAATCATTCTTACTTACATTCCTCATCTTAAAGAATCTTCAGCATCGACCCTATGCTGAGACAGAGTGCAATCTAGATCTTGTCTGACTCGCTCTCTCTTCTAACCTCTACCTTTTCCATCAGTCCCTTCAGTAGATCTGCTTCTACTGAAGTCTTTTCCCATGGAATTGGAAACCTATTCCTTGCTCTTTTTAATACAACTATTATCACATGTCACTTCTATAATATCTCGGGGGGGGGGGGGGGAGGGGGGAGGTTGTTTCTTAGGATTCTGGCATTCACTCCATTTTCTCTTAACTAAGGGAGTCTTTAATATCACATCCAAAGAATGACTTTTTGGATTCTTTGCTAAAGTCAAATTATTCAATGAATCAACCTGTGGCTGCTTGTGTTTATATTTATCTCTTACTTTTCTAATCTAGTGCCTAGAGATCTAGAAATCTTACCTTGTTATCAATACCAAGCAATCTATCCAAGCATTCTTTGATTTTCTTGGAGTCTTTTTATTCTTTTCAACTTGAATTCCTTCACCTCCAACATATTTTTTCTTAAGATAATTCCAAATTTCTTTTTGTGATGAGAGAAATATAATTCTCTTTAAAATAGTTGTTGAGACAACAACAAAGAAAGTTGCTTTCGTCATGGAATTCATAGATTTTATTTTCCTTGTGACTCTTGATTTGCGCTATAGTTGGATTATTTTGTATTTGATTCATTTCATAATCCTCTTCCACGACTTCCTTCCTAAAGATCAAGGGTCTCAAAGTAATTTTCCATTCTCACAACTCATAAATGGTAATTTTCATTACTAAAAACAACATGACTCATTCATGAAAAACAATTTTTGAAATCCATCTCTTCACTCAAAGGTCCCTTCAGAAAAATAGCTCTAGATCCCACCTATCAATTTTTGAAAGAAAATAAATGCAGAAAAATAACAATGGAAGAAAAGTTGAAGGATAAATTACGTATTTCAATATAGAACTTTATATTATTGATGACTAACAAAAGACATGTATTCACAGACTATAAACCAAACTGAAATAGAAATCAACTCCTAAATACTAGGTATCTAACTTAATAGATTTATTGAAACAGGAATATCTAAATCAAAGATTCAACATATATACAAAAGATTCCAAGGCCTTAAATCTTGAACCTCAGATGTAAAGCTCTTAAACTTCTACCTTATTGTCTTCAAGCCACATCGGGAAAGCTTACAGAGTGTTCATATCAGCTCACTCAAGACGAGTAGGACATCAGAAGTCAGGTTATAGTCGAGGGTTGTTGTAGTCCACCAATTCAGTTGGTTGACTCACCACCTTATCTTTGTCTGGACAAAGAAAGAAAGCAAGTGATTTTCTAGGAGTCTTGTTGGTAACCACTGCTCTATGCGACATACTTTTGTATCTACCGTTATATAGAGCCTGCAAAAGGACAAATACCAAATATGTTTTATTCAAGTTGTAAATCTAAGAACTCATGATGTATATCATTGCCCGTCATGTGGAAATATCTTATAATTTTTTTCACCAAAAAAATGTATTATTTGTTAAATTGATTATGTTTATATTATTTGTATGTAATACATAATACATTGGCTTGTTATATAGTACTAGTTTGTAATTTTTCTTACCATAAATGTGTCACCTATGTTAACCAAAAAAGCATTAAAATTTGGACGAATGGAGTACCATTCGTTGTCCACAAAAACCTGAAGTCCTGACTTAAATTGAGGATGCATACATAAAACATTGAATTCAATAAATAGGATACATATTTTAATAAGATACAATGTTTTGTTGTATTCATTGTACTTTATGTATCATAAATTATTATTTTTATGTAGATTCAATAAATATGATACATAAATTATTGGGATACAATAATTTCGATGTATTACAAATTAATATTACCTGAATCTCAAAAGACTCTTTAAATTAATAAATATTAATTTATCTATTAAATTATACATCTACAAATTAATAATATCTTGTAGTGTCAACTATATTAATTTAGTGAGTTTTACTATAGTTTCATTTTAAGAATAAAGTTATTTGTAGCTATATAATGAAATCTATCTAAGGAAAATCAATCGGAAATTTTTTTTAAATATCTCTACCTATGATTATGCTATATTATGTGTAGATTTGTTACATTCTATAACACAATTATACCCCAATTTAAAGCATTATGACGCCATTCTTAGCAAACTATTTGGACCCATTTTTGATATTTCAAAGCTTTTTAAGAAAAATTTTCAAACTCTGATTTGATATCTATGGTAAAAAATATCTTTAAAAATATTTCCTTTTTTTAAAATTTACTTCAAAATATATGAAGACTCTCTGGCCAAAAAATTAAGCACTATTAAGCCCTTCTCAGCAAACTGTTCAGACCTATTTTTGATACTTGAGATCTTTTTAAGGAATTTTTTTCAAAATCTTTGGTCAAACATATCTTTGAAAGTATTTCCTTTTTTAAAATCTGATTCAAACAACATATGAACTTCTATTCAAATTTTGAGCATACTAAAGGTTGAAGGGCAATCATGTTCAAGTGGGAAAAATTCGTCTGTTGTTTCATAAGAAGACGATGAAGAATGGGAAACGGTTGGTCCAAAGAACAAGTCTGCAGTCACATGAACTCAAGACTTCGTTCCTTCAAACTTGAGTGCCATTATTGGGATGTAGTTGAAGAGCCTTGTAAAAGTGAGAGGTAACAAAGCGTCTACCATAGTTCAACCATTTTTCGTATTCCATCTTGATATTTCACACGAAGCTGTTCATAACATTCTAGCTGCTCTCTGCCTATTTTTTGCCCTTGAGACACTCGAAGGATATAGAACTACCGTAGGAATGGTTGGAGTGGCTACTGCTAGGAAATCCATCAGCATACACACATTTCCTAAAATGATGATTTTGCACCTGAAGCGGTTTTGTTATGGAAGCTAAGGAAGTAACAAATTGCATAAACCTGTGAATTTTCTTCTTGAACTAGTGATAAGCCGTGAACTAGTTCAAGAGGAAAATGCACAGGTTTATGCAATTTGGTACTTCCATAGCTTCGATAACCAAACCGCTTTAGGTGTAAAATCGCCATCTTAGGAAGTGTCCGTATGCTGATGCATTTCCTAGCAGTAGCCACTCCAACCACTCCTACGGTAATTATATATCCTTCGAGTGTCTCAGGGGCAGAAAATAGGCGGAGAGCATCTTGAATGTTATGAATAGCTTCGTGTGAAATATCAAGATGGAATACAAAAAATGATTGAACTATCACAGAGGCTTTGTTCCCTCTCACTTTTACAAGGCTCACCAACTGCCTCCCAATAATGGCACTCAAGTTTGAAGAAACAATGTCCTGAGTTCTTGTGACTACATACTTCTTCTTTCGGCCAACAGTTTCCCATTCTTCATCGTCTTCCAATGAAACAACAGACGATTTTTTCTCACTTGAACCTGATTGCCCTTCAAGATTTAGTATGCTTAAATTTTGGATAGAAGTTCATATGTTGTTTGAATCAGAATTTAAAAAAGGAAATACTTTCAAAGATATGTTTGACCATAGATTTTGAAAGAAGTTCCTTTAAAAGTTCTCAAGTATCTGAAACGGGTCCGAACAGTTTGTTGAGAAGGGCTTAATAGTGCTTAATTTTGTGGCCAGAGAGTCTTCATATATTTTGAAGCAAATTTTAAAAAAATGAAAAAATTTAAAGATATGTTTGACCAAAGATTTCAAATCAGAGTTTGAAATTTTTTCCTTAAAAAGCTTTGAAATATAAAAAAATGGGTCCAAACAGTTTGCTAAGAATGGCTTAATAATGCTTAAAATTGAGGTATAATTCTGTTATAGAGTGTACATGGACATATCTACACGTAATATATCATAATCAGAGGTAGATATATTTAAAGATTTTTTCTGATTGATTTTCCTTAGATAGATTTCCTTATATAGCTACAAATAAATTTTATTCTTAAAATAATACTATACTAAAACTCACTAAATTAATATAGGTGAGACTGCAAAATATTATTAATTTGTACATGTATAATTAGTAAATAAATTAATATTTATTAATTTAAAGAGTCTTTTGAGATTCAGGAAATGTTAATTTTTATTATATTAAAATTATTGTATCCTAATAATTTATGTATCAAATTTATTGAATTCACATAAAAATAATAATTTATGATACATAAAGTATAATGAATACATCAAAACATTGTATCTTAATAATTATGTATCCTATTTATTGAATTTAATGTTTTATGTATTATGCCTCAATTCAAGTCAGGACTTCAGATTTTTGTGGACAACGAGTACTCCATTCGTCCAAATTTTATTGCTTTTGTGGTTAACATAAGCAACACATTTATGGTAAGCAAATTTACAAACTAGTACTATATAATATGCTAATGTATTATGTATTACATACAAATAATATAAACATAATCAATTAAACAAATAATACATTTTTTGGTGAAAAAATTATAAGATCTTTCCACATGACGCGCAACGATATACATCATGAGTTCTTAGACTTAGAAATTGAATATAACATATTTGGTGTTTGTCCTTGTGCAGGCCCTATCAAATGATAGATACAAAAGTTGCTTGCATAGAGGAGTGGTTACCAACAAGACTCCTAGAAAATCACTTGATTTCTTTCTTTGTCCTGACAAAGATAAGGTGGTGAGTCCACCAACTAAATTGGTGGACTACAACAACCCTTGACTATATCCTAACTTCACATGGCCTGCTCTCCTTGAGTTTACTCAAGAGCATCACAGAGCTGATATGAACACTCTTCAAGCTTTCTCGATGTGGCTTCAAGACAATAATGTTGAAGCTTAAGAGCTATACATATAAGGTTCAAGATTGAAGGCCTTGGAATCTTTTGTATATATGTTGAATCTTTGATTCAGAACTACAAATATTCTTGTTCCAATAATTCTATTAAGTTCGACACCTAGTATTTAGGAGTTGATTTCTATTTCAGTTTGGTTTGTAGTCTGTAAATACATGTCTTTTGTTAGTCAATAATATAAAGTTTTGTAGTGCAATACATAATTTATCCTTCAACTTTTCTTCCATTGTTACTTTCCTGCATTTCTTTTCTTTCAAAAACTTATAGGTCGCATCTAGAGCTATTTTTCTGAAAGGACCTTTGAGTGAAGAGATGGATTTCAAAAATAGTTTTTCATGAATAACTCATGCTTTTTTTAGTAATGAAAATTACAAATTATGAGTTGTGAGAACGAAAAATTACTTGGACACCCTTGATCTTTAGGAAGGAAGCAGTAGAAGAGGATTATGAAATTAATTTGTTACAAAATAATCTCAGCAAAGCGCAAATCAAGAGTCACAAGGAAAAGAAAATCATGAAGTCCACGACGAAAGCAACTATGTTTGTTGTTGTCTCAACAACTATTTTAAAGAGAATTATATTTCTCCCATCACCAAAAGAAATTTGGAATTACCTTAAGAAAAAATATGTTGGAGGTGAAGGAATTCAAGGTGCAAAGAATAAAAGACTCCAAGAAAATCAAAGAATGCTTGGTATTCATAGCAAGGTAAGATTTCTAGGCACTAGATCAAAAAGAGTAAGAGATAAATATAAACACAAGTAGCCAAAGGTTGATTCATTGAATATTTTGACTTTAGCAAAAAATCAAGAAAGTCGTTCTTTGGAAATGATATTAAAGACTCCCTTAATTAAGAAGAAATGGAGTGAATGTCTGAATCCTAAGAAACAACCTCCCCCAGATATTATAGAACAGACATGTGATAATGGTCATATTAAAGAAAAGAAGGCAAAGGTTTCCAATTCCATGGGAAAAGACTTCAGTAGAAGCAATACTAGTGAAGGGACTGATGGAAAACGCAGAGGTAAGAAGAGAGAGCGAGTCAGACAAGATATAGATCGCACTGTGTCTCAGGATAGTGTAGATGCTGAAGATTTTGGACCAGCCTTTCTCCTTCTCTATATATGTTAGTTAGTCTTTTTCCATTGAGACGTCTTGTTGTGTTCCACTAATGGGACTTGCATTTGTTCACAGTAGACACATTTGTACTCATGACTTCCAGGTTATGGTATTGGTTCGATTGTATATAGTTCGAATTAGCAACGAACTTCGTCGTTAACCTTTGTTAAATTATTCATATGTAACAAAATTTTATCAATAATTTGTGACTAAATAGGATTAGAAATGTATTTTTTTGTTTAGCTATAAAATTTATCGATTGCTAATTTCCATTTTTAGTCAGTTCTTATGTGAACAAGACACTTTAGAAGAGCTTGAAATGGCTGCAACAAAAGGTTACCAAATAGACAAATTCCTTTTTGAAGAATCTTGATGAGCATCTGCACTATGCTGAGACCCAATGTAATCTAGATCTTGTCAAACTTGTTCTCCCATTTTCCATCAGTCCCTTCACTAGCTCTGCTTCAACTAAAGTCTTTTTCCACGGACTTGGAGACCTTGCTTTCTTTTCTTTCTTATAGTGGTATCACATATCTCTTCTATAATATCTGGGGGAAGGTTGTGTCTTAGGACTCTAGCATTCACTCTATTTTCTCTTACGAGAGTCTTTAGTATCACATCTAAAGAATGGCTTTCCGAACTTTTAGCTCAAGCCAAATCTTTCAATGAATCCATCTTTTTCTGCTTCTATTTATATATATCACTAACCTTTTCTTATCTCACGGTTTGATAAAACAGTGCCCCCAATTGGATTGTCATCATAACTTTCATCATCCCTCATACACTTTTTAACTGTAGAACTATCTAAAAATATCTCACTTAAGTACCTCATCTTGGAATTTTCTATACATACAAAACATGTCACATAGAGTTAAGAGAAATCCAAGAATTTTATCAAGTTTAAAATACGATAGCTTAAGATATACCCGCATCAGGATGATTCTCAAGCGATCTTCTCTTCTCATTTTTCTTATTTATCTTCTTCTCTAAATTTGAGCTACTTGGCAGGCCCACCAGTTGATGGCCATTTTTATCAGTGGGAGAATTAGTAGTTGTTGGGATATATACTATTAACCATATCTTAAGATATATAATTTATTATAGAATAAATATTTATTCAGTTTTAATAGATCGTATATTCGTTTATGGTGTCTGTTTACTTATATAGTAGATTATTTAGTGTGTAGACTTTTAGCTTATACACAAAGGATTAAATCAATGGTTCTTATAAGTATTAAGTGTTTTGTTCACAATCTAGGATGGAAATTGGACATGCCATCAGTAAGATTGTACCACAAGATTTTATGTAATTTATCTTGATTATGGGAACGGTACTGTTTAAACTCCTTGTGTTAGTGCATTTTGTGTGTATTGAACGGGACTGAGTAGAGATAGTTGTATTAGACTGGCTGACAAAAATATATTCTCTAAACTATTAAATGTACTTATATTCTTAATCTTGATATAATTATTATGATCTATATATATATTAATTATCATTTTGATTTATTAAAATATGAGATTTTGAGATGGGTAAATATATTTGGTAGATTGGATGCTAATAATATATATTGGTGAAATAATAAGTTTGTCGATGGAATCCATGTCTCATTATAGAGATTGATTGATATGCCTTTTTGAGAAGCTTATAGGTTTTCATCGTGTCAAACCTTACAAGTGGATTTATGAATCCGACACATGAAATAAGCTAAGTAGTGCTTTAAAGGAAATTAGTCATTGAATTAAATTCGTCAGTAATTTAATTTATTGATTAGTATCTGTAAACTTAACATGGAGAATTACATAAGTGTTTAATGGGGAATTTTGAAATATAAATAGAGGAGTGGAATTGCGAATTTCTAGTGGAATGATTTGTAATTTATAATGGTAAGAATAATTCAAATTAATTATTTGGAATTATTTTTATAATAGGAAGCCTCCATAATTAATTGTGTGGTCCCTACAGTGCCCATACTTACTAGAACTCAGAATCCTATTTCTAAGGAGAAAAGAAGAGACTAGCGTGAGTTTTTCTTTTAAAAAGAAATAAATCATGTATTTTTATGGTTAAAGAAAATAGACTGTGTTTTGTTCTCCTTTTTGGATTGGGAAGAAATCTCTATAAGTAGGGATTCTCTTAACCTAGAAAAAGATTGAATGTTTCTATTCATACATGTCCACCCAAGTATTGAGAGAGTTTGGATGTGGATTTGGGATCATTGTAGAAGACTACATGTCTGCTGTCTATCTTTTGAATTCACTTGAAGATATGTCCAACTTGGGAATTCGCTTGAAGGAAGATCTGTCTAACTTGTGGATTCACTTGAATGTATCTGCTCACGCTTCAAGAAGTAATTCTTGACTGAAATTTCAGCAAGTTTATGTGTTCTAGTATAATTGTATATGTTCTAGCATAAACGATTGGTTATCTATTATTCATGTAAGCAGTAAGATTCTGATATGCTTCCGCTGTGCATATAATTTTCTAACAATTGGCATCAAGAGATAATTTTGCATCAAAATAGATAGCCTAATCTAGTTATACATATTTGTGATTATGTACATGAGTATGTTTTTTTTGTTCGTATTCACGTATAAAAAGACATAAAAGGAAGTGCTATATTGCATGTGTCGGCGGCAGGTGTGTTCACAACGATTGTAATATTTTTTGGCAAAGTTATGAAATATTTGTCAAATAATGGATACAGTTGACCTGCATGTGCTTGTTCCTTTTGATTAGCCAAGAATTAGTTTTTTTGTAAAATTTCTTTATTTGTTTTGACAACAAAAGTGGATTGTTGAAAAATAGTTTTGACCAAAGAATTCCTTAATTTTTTGGAGTAGAAATTCTTGTACTATTTTGTTCACTTGCCAAAACTTCAAAAGAAAAGGAGAAATCATATATCATATCATATATATATATATATAAAGGGGAACCCTCAACCCGGTGACGTGGCGCCATCACAAACCTTAATTCTCCTTCAATTTTTTAAATACCAAAAATACCCACCTTACTTCTCCTACAATTTTTAAAATACCAAAACAACCCTTCGCCTCCGAACAGTCGTATCCATACCTACACACATCCCCCTTGCCTTGCCAACACGCCTCTTCCATACCATCACCACGTTTTTACATATTGCTCCTAAACCAAAACTCCCTCCATACATTGCTGCAACTCGGCATACCCACAACCTCCAATTTCCTCCGTTGCTTCAAACTGCTACACTCATTCCCCCCCGCTGCTCATATTCACGCACTCTCCCTGCCTGATTCTACATACCAGAAGGATTTCAATCAAACCCCCGCTCAAACCAGGTAAACATTGATACATTTTTCATTCTCACAATTTTTTCCCTTCATATTGAATTTTTCTATGATTTTTCTTAGTTTGGATTAAAGGAAATTGTAGCGAACTAATATTGGAAAAAACCCTAGGTAATTGAGTAAGATCATACCCATCACCCAGAAACTCTGGCATTGATATTTTCCCCTTTACAAACAAGAATGTAAAAAAAAAATGCACCTTTCTACTTCAGTGTTAGCAAAAAATTAATGACATATAATGCCGGGGAGTCATTTTGTTTAGTAGGAGTAAGGTCTGCGTAAACTTACCCTCCCCAAATCCACTACTGGGATTACATTGGGTTGTTTTGGGAATTCTGTTTGGTTATAGTTTTTGCAACTAATATTAAGTTTTTTTTATGTGTAAATAGTGAAAATAGGGTTTTGGTTGTTTTTAGTTGTATTTGGAATTTTCGATGGTCAAATTGAAAAACGTAGATAAAATGTTATGGCCAAACACTCCCTGTTTTGCACTATATTTAGGCATCTCTTTCTTACCCTCTTTTCCGGATTGATAGTTATGTTTCTTGCTATTACTGCAAAGCAAATGGTTCTTACATGGTTGCAGTGAATATAGAATTTATACACATTGGTTCTTATAAAGTCATGTTGTTGAAGCTTTGATTTTTGTATATAATGCTCATTTCTTTGTTGCAAAACTTAGATGACCTAGTATGTTAGGCAAAAGACTATGTCTTCAATAGTGTAGTAACTGTCTATATTTAGTTGCCTTTTGAAGATGCCATGCCCTTTATTGGGCAGAATTTGAACTGCATATAGAGTTTATACACATTAATTCTTATAAATTCATGTTGTTTAAGCTTTGATTTATTTATATAATGTTCATTTTGTTGTTGCAAAACTAGATGACCTGGTATGTTAGGCAAAAGACTACGTAATTGTCTATATTTAGTTGCCCTCTTGAAGATGGCATGCCCTTTATTGGGCAGAATTTAAACTTCATATATAGTTTATACACATTGGTTCTTATAAAGTCATGTTGTTTAATCTTTGATATTTGTATATAATGTTCATTTCTTTGTTGCAAAACTAGATGACCTGGAAGTTTTGATAGTGCAAACTCCTGTACATTTCTAATTTTTTCTCCTACCAGGACTGCTTATATGGACGCAAATGTACTGGCTGCTTTTAAGGACCCAAAGGATTTACAACAAACCCCCGCCCAATCCAGGTACACACTCATCCATTTTCGACTCACCCGTTACACGTGTGTTAGCGTTACTCTGTACACTTGTGCCTCCTCGAGCGTTTTATATTTTCAT
Source organism: Solanum lignicaule (assembly GCA_029582545.1). Lineage (NCBI taxonomy): Eukaryota > Viridiplantae > Streptophyta > Magnoliopsida > Solanales > Solanaceae > Solanum > Solanum lignicaule. The sequence continues at coordinate 14,959 of JAJOOF010000414.1, read as the reverse complement.
CCCCTATTTTATTGTAATCAATTTTGTAACAAATTACGTTTCATTATTTTTTTCCCTTGATTTTTTAATAAGCAAACTCCTGTACTATTCTACTTTTTCTCCTCCCAGGACTGCTTACCTAGACGCAAATGTACACGCTGCTTCTATGGACACAAAGGATTTAAAACAAACCCCCACCCAATACAGGTATACATTCATACATTTTCCACCCACCCGTTACGCCTGTGCTATCGTTACTCTGTATAATGGTGCCTAAGCGTGTGTCTCCTATTTTCATTCCCTATTTCATCCAGTTTGTCTATCACCAGGACGCCCGCTATTAATGCAAATCAACTGTCTGGTATGGACCCAACGGCACATACAAAAAACCTCGGCCACTCCAGGTATACATACATAAGTTTAGCCCTTGCATCATTCATTGGATTTCTCACCCTCACACCCTTCCCTGAATTTAATTCACCCCTTAAATCGTAAAGCAGTTTCTCAAATCTATACATACGCAGGCAAATAACGAATGCTGAAAGAACTGCATCCACTCCTTCAAATCTAACCCTGGCCATGGCAAGTCAAATGCAGCCATGAAATGGCAACTTTGGAGTCCCTGAATATGGAGTTAGTGTTAGGGAAACGTAGATCCTTCCATCATCTTCTCCAGCAATCTGTTTGTCTGTATTCCAGTAAGACAATGCCTGCACTTTGTTCTCTTGAGATGATCCTGATCTTTGTGTTTCCCTAAAACGTCGGAAACATCTTTACAACTCAGTCCAATGATAGGCGTGTTTATTCATTCTTTTCTATTTTGTATGTGGAAGTTATTATCCAAGGTTTGAGGGAGAGTGGTATTTTCAGTTCTATTGTTTTATCTTCTCAAGAATCTCTATCAAAGGACAAATTCTTAGCATCCTTTGAAAGTAACAGTTCCTCAAAGGCTGCTGCCTCGGAGTCACTTCCTTCAAGAAAGATTGGTAGAAATCAAAATTCTCAAGCTGCCAGGAGATTTTAGCGGAAAGTGGTTCCCTCTTTGAATTTCATGACGAAGCTGTTCCCCCACGGTCTCCCCCAGGCATAGATGCAGATGTCATAACTGAAGCGTAATTGTTCTCCTTTCATGGCTTCTGCTGCTTTCTTCTGTCAACTTGACGGAGTGGATGAATGACGAACATCCGATGTCTTCATTTGTAACAGTGTGTAATATAGCTAAAGATGTAAGCTAGCAGATTCATGGGCAGGGGTTCTTTCTTGCTTCAGTTTTATGGTTATTCCCGATCATTACCCAAACGGAGGTTTAGATTTATGTTTCTTTTTTCCAGAGCTCCAACTATATGATATGGAGATGAGGACGCGCACCTAGCAAAATTGAGAATCAACTACCTGCGGAAACAACACGCCCACATAAGGGCCTTCATTCATTCCACAAACCTGGAAGAACCATCAGGAGCTAATTAACAATGGTTGTGGAACCAATGCCTTATGTTTTAATACATTCTTATCTCCTTTTTACCTTATAACTTTGTTGCCCTATTACTTCCCAAACTTGCCCTAACCCCCTAACTTGGTTAACATTGGAAGTGTGGTGGCAATGCCAATTTATTTTGAACAACTCAATTCCTATTATCTTTGTATTATGTTACAACTTGGCTTTTAATGATATATATCCTTAAGTAAATCTTTTGTTCCTTAACCTCATTTTACCAGAACATGCTGTCACAAAGCTGCTTACATGCTAATTTAATTTATGTCACAAACTTGTGTACTTCCTCCAACATCATTTTATCAGAATCTGTAGCCCAATTTATTAAATGAAGTATTATTTGATGTAAATGTCAACGCTGACCATCTATAGAATACGTTGACGAATCATCCTTTGATACCATTCTACTTTTTGTTGCCGTGATCATTTCAAAGTGCCCATTAGTGCGCGTAACATTCCAAACTTTGTCGGATTAAAAAACTTTCTACAACTGCGTCTACAAATTTCTAAGCACAAACTAGGCTACATAGGGGAATTTGTCTTTAAATAAGTTCTTTGATATTTACGCCTTCACATTGCTACCCTTTACCTTCCAATTCCTCGCCCGTACCCCCGAAATTGCTTAGCATTGACATTATTTTGGAAGTATGCTCCTCTGTGCATTTTGTTTATGCATGACTTCTTCTCACAACTTTCACAAAATTATTTGTTCCGCATCAACTTTATTCTGATGTGAATTAAATGTCTCCATTTGGAGAAACAAAATGGTGGCAGTGTAGGCTCTTGATTTGACATATATAATGAAAGAACGGCAAGTAACAGCACCCAAGCACAAACTAACAAGCAGTCAACTGACAGGAAAAAAAGAAAGACTTCATCTGATGGTGTGATTGGAAAGAATAGTGAGATATCTAGCGAAAGCCTTACCGATCTCAACCCTGGTGATGAAAGAATGAATACTGCACCTCCTGATTTCTTCAAGTCAATAGAAACTGAAGAGAGGGAAAAGAGTAACCTGAACAAGGATGAGGATGCTTCTTTATCTGAAAACTTATCAGATACCTTCATTAACAACACTTTACCAGTACAAGCAGACTAAATGGTCATTTGACACGCTATATACACTCAAACCTTATATCGAAGAACAACCACTATCGTGTTTCATTTGATTTCCCTCATGAAACTTGCATAATTGCTATGACTGTTATAATACCCATATCTTTATTAGATAACGAACTTGTATCCCTCATAATTTTATCAGACTACGGTTGGCTAATTATTTAATCTAATATTTATTATTTTCAAATTCAACGCTAAATGGCTTTAAAAAATGTTTATGAAACGTCGATACAGATATCTTCCAATCTCGGAATCCAGCAAATTGATGACGTTACCAGTCAACCTTAACTTTACGTTGGCCTGTGAAAGTCCATGTTTGTCTCCCAAAAATTCAATTTGTTGCCGCATCTTAAAACTCTCTACAATTGCAATTACAAATTGCATGTTTACAAAAGGTTACCTGGGTGACTCCAACTTTAAATAAGATCTTCAGCATTTATAAAATGTGTATATAATCAAAGTTCATTAATTTAAAGATTTCAAACAAAATAGGGTATTAAAAAACAAAGTTTTCACACTAAATCCTAGATTTAAAACTTCATTTTTATCTGGTTTGAGGTTAAACCAATAAACTATAGAGAATTAATCCATCATAGTAAATCATAGTAGTGAATTTTTTTTCCCCAACTGTTGCCTGCGGCTATTCAGTTAAGAGGCAAGACAATTTCATGGACAATTTTGGTATCACCGAGTTTACCCTCCCTCTACCTGTAATTGGATGTATTTTAAAAGGGAGCGAGAGAATAAAACGTTAACAAATAAACATGTTTTTACCCCCTAAGTCCAATTAATGCAAAGGCCCATGTCTTCAGTCTTCTATGTATACCTCACAAGTCTCTTTTTAAGTCAAGAACATAGCATATCTACGACTAGGCGGCCTTAGTTTGATTTGCTTAATTATTTGATCAAACTCAGGGCTATTAAAGCCCAATATGGAATGAAATTCCAACCCACTAATTAAACCTGCAACTAGCCTATTTAATACTACATACACGGCTCCATGGATTGTGATAAAAAAAAAGCATTTCTCAAAGAATGTGTCACTTCCTACCATCTCTTGCTAAACACGACTTCTGGGCCTAACGGTAGTTCCAAATTGCGCCTCTTCGTAAATGTACTTCCAAAACAATGCGTCTCTTCCTAATGGCTGCAACCCTCTTTCAAATTCCCTCAATGTCTATATAATGCCTTGCAGACTTCTAGACACCCATTAACGATAACCCCTCTCTGCCTTCCTTTAAAAGCACACAATTCTTCTTCCTCTAACCTTTAATTGTTACAACCATATGGCCTATTCACATCTTTCAGATTTGAATACTACAAGGGATGACTGGTTGGTTAAGGTACGAGTTTGCCGGATGTGGGAATTTAAAAACTACAAGAGAAGCAATGAGATGATAAGTCTAGACAAGATTGTTATTGACGAAAAGGTAATACCCCTTTCATTTCAACTTTTAACCACATTGTTGTTGGTCAGGTTATTGTAAATGCACTTACCAACTGACATGTAACAGGGAACTTTGGTACATGCGGTAATCTGGAAGAATCAAGTCAACCGGTTTCGTACTAATTTAGCCGAAGGCTTTGTGATCATTATCAGGAACTTTAAGGTTACTGAAAGTATGGGTGAATACAGACCCGTACAATCTGATGTTAAAATCACTTTTCTACGGATAACTGCCATACAAAAAATATAGGATGATACTGTTAATATCCCTAAAAATGGCTTCCAGTTTATTCGGCCAAACATTGTTCGCTCAAGGGTCAACAACAACACCTACCTATCAGGTAAACTTTTATACTTCAATTATCTAACGCACATTCATCCCCGTATGTACTTAATATTCTCCCTATTGAACTTGTAGATGTGGTCGGATGCTTATGTGGAATAGGTGATCTAGAGAGTGTTGGTTCAAAGTGGAAAAAACGAGACCTTTACATTCTTACTGATCTGTATTTAACAAATCTCATATGATTATTTTCACTTATATTAAGTAACCCCAAACAGCAAGCATAACACTAACAAGTTACGTTGTTTGTTTAGCGAGGACAGGTCTGCCAAAGCCAAAATAACCCTTTGGGAGGATTACGGTGAAGGATTTTACCCGTACTTATTCCCCCCTGAATCCGGTCCATACATTGTCATTGTTACAGCAATAACTGTGAAGGAATTCAGAGGTAAATACTATTACAGAGCATAACAGTTAAGTGCAGTTTTAACATCATTAGGCAACGTGACATATAAAGCTTATTTTGTAACAGGTGAAATTACTTTTGCCACCACAGCAGCAACCAAAACGTATGTGAATCTTCAAATGGACCACATCACCTCATTGAATCAAAAGTTTGCAACCAAACCCGTTCACATACAAACAATTGACAGTGGTAATGGAAGTAACATACCTATTGCGGAGGCAATGTTCCAGAACCTAATGACTATTACTGAGTTGTTGGATTCGGACTGGAGTTATGACATAGAGGTTAGTACGTTAAGCAACCTTCGTACCTTATGAACAATACATTAGATCAACAGGCTTTGACTGCATATTGAACTAATTTCTTTTCAATTGCTAGGAATATTTTGTTACATTGCGTGCTCAGATCAGTCAAATAGATACCTACTTTGGTTGGCACTACATATCATGCAACTTATGCAACAAAAAAATATAACCTAAAGATGGCGTCTACACCTGCAATAAGTGTGAAAAAGAATGTGACTTCCCGTTGGTTAGGTATGGAAACAGTTAACAATCTACCACATGCGTACTTTTATTCAAACACTAATTATTTATGGCACACACAGGTACAAGATACACATTAAGGTAAAAGACAACGGAGGGAAGACAACTTTGGTTCTTTTTAATGGGGTTGCGGAAAAGTTGCTCGATACCTCGGCTTCTAAGTTGGTAAATCGAATGTCCAAAGGTGATACGCATGTTCCATCGCTAATTGAGAGCCTCTGCGGCAAGGATTTTGTATTCAAGCTTAAATTGACCAACTTCAATTTTAAAGAGGGGCTGGAAAATTATACGGTTACAAAAGTGTTTGTGCCGGATGAAGAATTGGAATTGCAACACCGCATTAACAAAGAAAAAAAGGTAATGTTATCAGTCACAGTTTAATACCTATCTTTTTTATTCATTCATCACTGATTTCCAAAGCTAACTGTCCAACTTACATCCCCTTTAATGCTAAATATGCATTTTAAACTACAGGAAAAACTCAAAATGGAAGCGATGCAGAACTCACATGTGCAAAAGGCAGGAGGTTCACAGACAAACAACTCAGAAGAAAATCCGGACGGCGGGGAAGGGACTTCCAATGGCAACACAAGAGTTTATGCAAGAAGGCTGATAAAGAAAAGGAAGCACTTCATACACCTCGACGGAGAAAGTGATGGAGACACCTAAAAAAAATGCACCTCTAGAGCCTAGGTTACAATTAAATATGCTTTGGACCGTAGAAGTATTATTGTAATCAACTAGCTCCTTATTTGTTTGTCAGGGTATTATTAATTTACGAGTACATACTTGGGTGATTTAATAGCAAATGTTGTTCATCTGTGGAATGATAGGGTATTATGTTTCCTCAACTCCAAGAAATATCGCACTCAAAAATGCGTCTGTATTTACAATGTGTTCATGTCCACCTTCTCTTGATTATATGAAGTCTACCTTCTAATAACCAGTTAAATTTCGAAAGACAATGCGAGAACCTAATGCACGTCTCTAATTTAGACAGAAACTGCACATATAGAAAGTAAGGTTTGAGGCAAAGTACTCCATTCTTTTGCTTTTTTATTGCCCCGTGTTGAAATAGTTTAGATTACCTTGTGTATAGTTACCACAATGTCATTCTTACTAACCCACACTACAGCACCCAACCATACGATAACCACAAACAAGGATTTACAAAGCTCAAAACAAACAAGGTGTACTACCGCATCCCGGTGTGCTGCCAGGCATTTATATTTTTGCACAAATGAGTTGTACAATCCAATACCTTCACCGGAATCTAACTCCACAAAATAAACACAATTCACATCAACTGAAACTAAAATGAGAACTATAATAGATAAACCCCCAATGTATTCGATAACGTAGATATAATAGAAATAAATAACTCCATATACCACCACTCATTTAAAAAAAATTCACAACTCACTGTTAAAGGCATAATTACATTCAATATGAATAAGACCTCAAACGATGTGTCCTTTCACTGCCTTCCAGTTACTCGCTATTTATAATTCAAAGAGAACGTATTCACCAATGAAATAACACACCACCCTTAATCCCCAAAACGCTGTCCAATAATCAAACAATGTCGACGCCGACTACGGGTACAACAAACGCACGAAAAAGGACACAAACAGTGTGTCCTTTCACGTGGATAGTACATGCCGCTTCAAGTAAGAAAAAAAAACAAGCAAAAAAAAGGTACCATATTATATGTCCTTTGGCTTGCTTAGTACATGCCGCTTAAAATTTGAAAAATAGACAACATCCAATTACACACTACAACAAGTATTATGAATCAGATCCTACCTATTCTTACCGTTGAAATAACATACCACCATTACTCCAAAATCTCTTGCCATTACTCAAACAACGCCGATGCGTTCTAACAATACAACTGCTTCACAATAACGGGCTAAACAATGTGTCCTTTCGCTAACTATAAACAAGTTGCTTGGAATTTCATAAAACACTCAACTGCCAGTTGCTCGATCAAACGACTATTACAAAAAAACACCAACCTATTCTTACTGAAATAGCTTACCACCCTTATTCCGACGATATCTACCCATAACTCCAACAACCCTGGTGCCTTATAAGAATTCAAGTGCGCCCCGGTGATAATTCAATACCGATCGGATTGGCCGGTAATCATAATACAGAAATATACAAGCCAAATTTAACCACCCAACAACGACAAAATCAAGCGCTTAGCGGGGACTGTTGCCTGATACATACATCAAAATATAATTCAAAAAACCAAATAAAGAGCACTACACTGTACCCCGATCGATAACAACAGCGCAGGTGAGTCAAGGTAAAGTACCACAACATCACTTGAATAATATAAAACAACAGGTAAATTGGGATGGCCCACTGGGTGAATTCACCACAAATTTACGTGTAGCTGTTCCAAATATATGCCTCATCTGTAAATGAGACAAATACACATTTTTAAAAATTAAAGGAAATATTGGTTACAGAAACACAACTTTAGGATACAAACTCCCGTATGTTGCACTGAATTTAGTAGGCTTATATATAATTTTTCAACATTGCAGATTACCCGTCGTCTCTGCCAGGAAAAATCAAGCTTTACGAATAATATTCGATCAGACATAATGGACATCATATCATACATTATTAAGGAGTTTAGAAGGCCTGCTGATGTACCCGCCCATATTAGGAAACTGCAACAACTTCTGCCTCTTTTAGCAGTCCAAGACAGCATGTTGAAACAGAGAATAAAGAATTATACATCGTCATCAATCTCCAGCCAATGGGTTGTTGAAATACGAAAAATCAAAAAAATTCGGGGAAAGTATGCGCGTTTGAAGCGTAAGCTCACATTACTTCAACGGCAATACAAAGGTCACCCATTGAAGCAAGCAAAGCATGTTCTATATTACATCAAAATCTTGGAAAAGGTGGTGCAAGCAACAGATATCAGAACGCTAGAAATGCATCGACAAATACAGGGTAAGTTGCTATTGTTCCATATATCCACTGCACAACTCCAAAACAGAATTTACCAAATTGAACTACTAACTACGTATGTCGATCCTACACCTAAACATTACAACACAGAAGGAAAGAAAGACATCTCCCCATTAATCAATACTAGCACATTACAATAGTTGCTACCGATCTTTCCCATACATTTACATTATTCGAAACTCTTCACGCCTCATTACAGTAGGAACATAAATACAACGTAATATTAGTCATGCATAATAACGTAGACATAGTCTATACTTACAGATGAATCCAAGATGTATTATACTGAGTAACAATTTTTTTAATAAACATCTTCTCAGGCGAACATTGTAACCAATCCAATGACTCAGTTATGGAGGAATGTGCAGACGTCTCACATGTAATGCATCCGCAAACAAGTAGTAGCAGACAAGCCAGTCAGAACAGTATAGGTACATCTGTCACGCAGACAACAGCACACATAATAACATATACACATAACCCTGTATTGGTTACAGAACTTCATTATTCATGAATTAAATACTTATATCGTCTCCCACTGGACTTATATGACAGCTGAATACAAGACAAGATTGATTTTGGGCCCTCCAACCTACACCTGTCAATATTGTCAGTCAATTCTGTGGTATGAGGAACGGACAGACAAAAGTAAAAATACACGACAACCCAAATTTTCACTTTGCTGTATGGAAGGACGAATCTGTGTACCATTATTGACTCAACCACCACCGTATCTCAAATATCTATTGGGCACTGAATCCGGAAAAGTGGGGATGAACTTTAGGAAAAATATCAGGGTATATAACTCCATGTTTGCATTTACATCGATGGGAGGTCGAGTTGACAGATCACTCAATCGTTCTAAGGGTCCTTATGTATTCAGAATAAGTGGGCAAAATTATCATCATATAGGCTCACTATTACCAGAAATTGGAAAAAGTCCACAATTTGCACAACTCTATATATATGACACAGATAATGAGATAGACAATAGAATCAAAAGTCTGATGCATGAAGAAGTAGAAACAGAAATCGTACAAGGAATATCTGAAATGTTGGACGAGCATAATGGTTTGGTCAAATCATTTCGTATGGCAAGGGATAGATACAGAGAACAACCCCAAGCAGAGTTCCGTATGCGCATCCTATCTGAGAGGACCCAAGATGGTCGACAATACAACAGACCAACGGCTTCTGAAGTTGCTGGATTAATCGTAGGAGACCTTACAGATGCTAACTTCCAGCGAGATGTCATTATGGAACACCGCAAGAACAGACTGCAAAGGATCACAGATTTACACCCAAGCTTCATGTCGATAAATTACCCATTAATACATCCCTATGGGGAAGATGGATATAGGCTTGGAATACCTTTACATTCTGAGAGTCAAAAAACATACACTCGGACAACCTTGACAATGAGACAATTTTATGGATACCGCATACAACAACGCCTCAATGAGGGACACACTCTACTCCAAGCTGGCAGGCTATTGCAGCAGTACATTGTGGATGGGTACATGGCAATTGAAGAAGAGAGATTTAGGTACATCCGGAAAAATCAACAGAAATTAAGGTCTGATCTTTATGGTGGCTTAATGGACGCTATTGTACGTGGAGATTCAGATTGCTCAATGGTGGGAAAAACTATTATACTACCTTCCTCCCACACTGGAGGACCTCGCTACAGGGCACAAAATTATCAAGATGCAATGGCTATATGTCGGTGGGCTGGATACCCAGATTTGTTCCTGACTTTAACTTGCAACCCAAAGTGGCCGGAAATAAATGCAATGACGAAACTAATAAACCAAGATCCTGATGGTTGCCGGGTGGACATTATATGCCGAGTCTTCCAAATCAAGTTGTTGCAGCTAATGCGGATTCTTAAAAAGGATAAGCCTTTCGGGACAATAATTGCGTGTAAGATATGACAATCAATAATCTTCAATATTGTCTTACTAAATCACACAAAATGCAATCTCAATGCTTTTAAATTACAATATAGGTACATATATTTGTGCAACCAAAAACATGGAAGATTATCACAGAATGTTAAACATGTGTGCACAAGACCTAACCATAACTCCTAAGAAATACATCACTTCTTTATGAATACAGGATATCTAGCAACCAATTCACCTAACCAACATGCTAATCACGTCCACATACTAATTTGTTTGCAGGTATATATACAATTGAGTTCCAGAAAAGAGGCTTGCCACATGCTCATATACTGCTTTTCCTTCATGAAACACAAAAAAACCCCACAACAGATCATATCGACAAAGTAATATCCGCTGAAATACCAGATTACAGAGAAGATCCAGATGGGTATAATGCCGTGAAGAACTTCATGATGCACGGACCGTGCGGAGAACAAAATCCCAGTTGCCCATGTATGAAACAAGGCAAGTGCACAAAACATTTTCCAAAGAAATACAATGGCCGAACAAATTTTGATTCGGATGGATTCCCTATATTTATGAGATGGAACACATGTATTGAAGTCAAGAAAAATGGTGCCAGCTTAGACAACCGATATGTTGTCCCATATAACAGGAACTTACTTGTCCAGTTTGATGCACATATAGATGTTGAAGTATGCAATTATGCGAGGTCGATCAAGTACCTATTCAAGTATGTTCATAAAGGGTCTGATAGAGCCACAACAATAATAGAATCAACCGGGACACCAACAGAAAATGATGAGATAAAAAAATACCTAGATTGCAGATACATATCGGCCACAGAAGCTTGCTGGAGGATCTATTCATTTGATATACATCACAGGCAACCGGCTGTTGAGCGCTTACCATTTCATTTACAGGGGCAGAACACAATAATATTTGAAGAATCAAGGACAGCTGAAAGCGTACTAAGTAGACCCGATTTAGAAAAAACAAAATTTACAGAATGGTTTGAGGCAAACAAAGAATACCCAGATGCAAGAGAGCTGACATATTCTGATTTTCCAACCCATTGGGTTTGGAATGGAAGAGACAAAAAGTGGACCAGGAGGAAGAAGGGACACGCAGTTGGCAGAATTTACTTTGCACATCCAAGAAGTGGAGAACATTTTTACATGCGTATGCTGCTAAATTTTGTCAAAGGGTGTACTTCCTTTCAAAGCATCAGAAGAATCAATGGAGTAGATCATAAAACATATAGAGAGGCCTGCTACGCTTTGGGGTTATTAGATGATGACAAAGAGTGGAACGACTGCTTGTCTGAGGCGGCCCAGTGGGCTTCTAGAAACGAGTTGCGACATCTCTTTGTTACTATACTTATGAACTGTCAGGTGTCGGATACACGTAAGCTATGGGAGAATAACTATGGAATATTATCTGAAGATATCACGCATATCCAGCGAAAGTGGTTACAATTCAATGATTTACAGCTAAACACAAAGCAGATTGAAGCGTACACACTATTTGAGATTGAAAGCATCCTTCTAAAGATGGGGAGAAGTTTGAAAGATATAGAAGAAATGCCCTTTCCAGATTCAGCATTAATGTGGAATGTAGGGAATCACCTAATCAATGAAGAGCTAGACTACGACAAAGACAAACTCCAAATACTCCATGATCAATCACTCGCTTTGTTAAATACTTGCCAACGCCCGGCATATGAGGCAATAATAGCATCAGTTGATAACGAAGAAGGGAAATTATTTTTTATACACGGCCATGGTGGTACGGGTAAGACATTTCTGTGGAATACAATTATTTCGAAGATCAGATCACAATCAAAAATCGTTCTCCCCGTCGCTACTTCAGGTATAGCAGCTTTATTATTACCAAATGGTAGGAATGCTCATTCGCGCTTTCATATTCCTCTAGACATCATGCCAGAGTCAACATGTGAAATCAAACAAGGCAGTCAATTAGCGGAACTACTTAAAAAGACCGCTTTGATAATCTGGGATGAGGCACCAATGGCAAACAAATTGTGCTTTGAGGCATTGGACAGAACCTTGAGAGATATTCTACGAGATAGGTATGAAAATAGTGCCATGAAACCTTTTGGGGGCATAACTTTCGTATGTGGTGGTGATTTTCGCCAAATACTCCCGGTTATTCCAAAGGGAACAAGAGGTGATATTGTGGATGCCGCGCTGAACTACTCACAGTTGTGGCCCTACTTCTCAATTTATGAATTGACGGAAAATATGAGACTTGGCTGTGGAAAAGTCAGGGGTTCTGAAGCACGGAAAATAGCAAGTTTTTATAAATGGCTTTTGCAAATAGGAAATGGATTCGTTTATGCAGATAATAAGAAGGAACTCATTCATGTGCCCGCTGATGTATACATTCCAAGATCGCACAATTAGATAGAATCTATTGTAGAGGCAGTATATCCATCCCTGCTACAGAACTATAACGACCCATCCTACTTGAAAGAAAGAGCCATACTCACACCAAAAAATGAAATGGTCCATGAACTGAATGAGAAAATACTGAAGTTGATACCTGGGGAAGGAAGAACTTACTATAGCTCGGACAATGTGTGCAAAGCAAGCATGAATACTAATGAGGAGGATATATTGTACCCAACAGAATTCCTAAACAACTTACGATTCCCAGGTATCCCAAACCATGACATTCACTTGAAAGTAGGAAGTCCGGTGATGCTGCTTAGAAATCTAAATCAAATTGAAGGCCTATGCAATGGTACAAGATTAATAATAACGCATCTGGGTATTTGGTCTGTTACTGCAAACATAATCTCTGGAAAGAACATCGGTTCAAGAGTCACAATACCAAGAATTATCATGTCACCAAACGATTCAAAGTGGCCATTCAAGCTCAATAGACGCCAACTTCCTTTAGCACCCTGTTATGCTATGACCATCAACAAGAGCCAGGGGCAGACTCTTCAAAGAGTTGGGTTGTATCTGCCAAAACAAGTATTCACACATGGTCAATTGTATGTCGCAGTATCACGTGTAACAACAAGAGAAGGATTGGCGATTGTCAATGCGGACGAGGACACAGATGACCCTACATACATAAAAAATATTGTTTACAGGGAAATCTTCCAGAATGTCGGCCCAATAATGGTGCAAACTGAGGAGGTATTTCTTAGAAATAAACCATTTGGTATGGCGATTATAACTATACACTACACCAAATAATGGCCTAACTAACTTCTCGCAATGACCCATGTGCAGATAAACATCCAAACTAATGAGGATTCGTGATGGAGGTGGAATGCAAATGCAACACTTGTGTGCAGGCCTAACTAATACAAGAGAGACCAATGCAGCTGCCTATGGAATTTAATAGTACAGATTACATTCCTGATGAGGGCGCCTATGATAGACGACCTTCACGGAAAGCGCTGATTTGAAAAGCTCAAAATAAGAAATGAATGTCCTGCTTACTATTTCTACTTGCAGAACAAATATGAGTCCTCTTTTACAAACTTAATATTGAATGATTCATGTACTGTCACAAATATGTAACATTTAACTATACACAATGCATACGTAGGGGCCTTATTACATAGACAACCATCATATATACCTTTGTATATAACGCGCATAGTTTATACACATGTACGCAGAGCCACCAATAAACAATACAACACAACAAACAATATGTAGCAACTTTGGGGCTACGAAAATTACATGGGGTTAAAAATAATAGTGATGTCGGTGTAAGATTGGAGCATTGCGCAGAATAGTCAACTGTATTGATCAGGTTGAAAAATGATGTCCGTACAAATATGTGACGACTAAATATAAAGACCACCAAGAAACCTCAAACGTTAAAGTGCATTAATAAATTGAATGTTTGACAACGAAACATGGAATCACATTACAACAGTTAAACAAGTAATATAATGCCAGTCTACGACACTTCCAAAAATTGACCGCATCTTCATTAACGCTTCTTCAGCATATTATATAGTCGAATAAAGCCCAACTCAGACCCGCGCGAAGCGCGGGTGGATTCCCTAGTATATATATAAAGGGAAACCCTCAACCCGGTGATGTGGCACCATCACAAGCCTTAATTCTCCTTGAATTTTTTTAATACTAAAAAATACCCACCTTAATTCTCCTACAACTTTTAAAATACCAAAACAACCCTTCGCCTCCAAACAGTCATATCCATAACTAAACAACATCCCCCTTGCATTGCCAACATGCCTCTTCCATACCGTCACCCCATTTTTATTTATTACTCCTAAACCAAAACTCCCTCCTTACATTGCTACAACTCGGCATACACACAACCTCCAATTTCCTCCGTTGCTTCCAACTGCTACACTCAATCCCCCCTGCTGCTAATATTCACGCACTCTCACTGCTTGATTCTACATACCAGAAGGATTTCAAATCAAACCCCCGCTCAAACCAGGAAAACATTGATACATTTTTCACTCCCACGATTTTTCCCCTTCATATTGAATTGTTCTAGGGTTTTTCTTTGTTTGGATTAAAGGAAATTGTAGCGCACTAATCTTGGAAAAAACCCTAGATAATTAAGTAAGATCATACCCATCACCCAGAAACTCTGGCAGCGATATTTTCCCCTTTACAAACAAGAAAGTAAAAAAAAGATGCACCTTTCTACTTCAGTGTTAGCAAAATATGAATGACATATAATGCGGGGGAGTCATTTTT
>JAJOOF010000413.1:0-40582 GCA_029582545.1 Solanum lignicaule | reverse complement strand
GAAAAAGATATAAAATCATCTCAAAAAATTCCAGAATCGCTCAAGTCACCTTAGAATATCGATAAGAATAAAATATCAAAATTTTAAATTTTTTCGTGATTGCCTAAAAGATATAATAATTTTTAATTCGTAAATGTTTGAAAATTTTAAAAATCAAGAAAAAGAATAAAAACAGCTCAAAAAATTCCCGAATCGCACTAGTCACCTTAGAAATTGATACGACTAAAATATCAAAATTTTAAATTTTTTCGAGACAGCGCAAAAAATATCAAAAATGTTAATTCGTAAACGTCCGACAATACAAATATCAAGAAAAAGACATAAAAACACCTAACAAAATTCCTGTAGTGCACTAGTCACCTTAGATTATCGATACGAATAAAATATCAGAATTTTACATTTTTTCATGATTACCCGAAAAATATCAAAAATTTAAATTGTAAACATCCGAAAAATAAAGGAATCAAGAAAAAGAAATAAAAACACCTCAAAAAATTCACGAATCGCACCAATCACCTTAGAATATCGATACGAATAAAATATCAAAAAATTTAATTCGTAAACGTTTGATAATATAAAAATCAAGCAAAAGATATAAAAATACCTCAAAAATTCCAAATCGCACCAATCACCTTAGAATATCGATACGAATAGAATATCAAAATTTCACATTTTTTCATTACTGCCCGAAAAATATCAAAAACTTTAATTCGTAAACGTCTGAAAATATAAAAATCAAGAAAAATAAATGAAAACACCTCAAAATATTCCAGAATCGCACTAGTCACCTTAGAATATCGATAAAAATGAAATATTAAAATTTCACATTTTTTCGGGATTGCCTGAAAAATATATAAAATAATAATTTGTAAATGTCCGAAAAATATAAAAATCAAGAAAAAGACATAAAACACCTTTAAAAAATTATGAATCGCATAAGTCACCTTAGAATATCGATAAGAATGAAATGTCAAAATTTTTAATTGTAAACGTTTGAATAATAAAAAAATCAATAAAAAGACATAAACACCTGAAAAAAAATCCTGAATCGCACCAGTCACCTTAGAAATCAATACGCATAAAATATCAAAACTTTTCAATCTTTCGTGACTACCGAAAAATATCAAATATTTTAATTCGTAAACATCCGAAAAGTATAAAGATCAAGAAAAAGATATAAAAACACCTCAAAAACTCCCGAATCGCATCAGACACCTTATAATATTGATACAATTAACATAACAAAATTTCACACTTTTTTCGTGACTGCACAAAAAATATCAAAAAATTTAATTCGTAAATGTCCAAAAATATAAAAATAAAGAAAAATACATAAATACACCTCAAAAAATTTCCAAATCTCACCAGTTACCTTAGAATATCGATAGGAATAAATTTTCAAAATTTCACATTTTTTGGGATTGCCAGAAAAATATATAAAAAATTTATTCGTAAACGTCAGAAAATATAAAAATTAAGAAAAAGACATTAAAACACATCATATAACTCCCGATCACACCAATCATCTTAGAATATCCATACGTAAAAAAAAAAAAAAATTTCACATTTTTTCGTGACTGCCCAAAAAATATCAAAAGTTTTAATTGGTAAACGTCTGAAAATATAAGATTCTAGAATAATACATAAAACAATTCAAAAAATTTCCAAATCGCATCAGTCACCTTAGAATATCGATACGAATAAAATATCAAAATTTCACATTATTTCATGATTGCCCAAAAAATATCAAAACTTTTAATTTGTAAACGTCCGAAAAATATAGAAATCAAGAAAAATTCATAAAAATATCTCAAAAAATCCCGAATCGCACTAGTCACCTTAGAGTATTGATAAAAATAAAATAACAAAATTTCACATTTTTTCGTGACTGACAAAAAATATCAAAATAATTTATTCATAAACATTTGAAAAATAGAAAAAAATAAAAAATTAAATAAAAACACCTCAAAAAATTCCGAATTGCACCAGTCACCTTAGAATATAGATACGAATAAAATATCAAAATTTCACATTTTTTCGTGACTGCCCGAAAATTATTAAAATTTTAATTCGTAAACTTCCAAAAAATATATAAATCAAGAAAAAGACATAAAACCACCTCAAAAAATTTCTGAATCGCACCAGTCACCTTAGAATAGCGCTACGAATAAACTATGAAAATTTCACATTATTTCGTGACTGCTTGAAAATATCAAAAAATTTAATTTGTAAATTTTTGAAAAATATAAAAATCAAGAAAAGTACATAAAAACACCACAAAGAAATTTCCGAATCTCACCAGTCACCTAAGAATATCGATAGGAATAAAATAACAAAATTGTACATTTTTTGTGACTCCCCGAATAATATCAATAATATTAATTCGTAAACGTCTGAAAAATACAAAAATCAAGAAAAAGACATGAAAACACCTCAAAAAATTCACGAATCGCACCAGTCACCTTAGAATATCGATACAAATAAAATATCATAATTTTACATTTTTTCGATTCTAATTTGTAAACGTCCGAAGAATATATAAATCAAGAAAAAGGCATAAAAACACGTCAAAAAACTCCCGAATCGCACCAATTCCTAAGAATATCAATCGAATAAAATATCAAATTTCACATGTTTTCATGACTGTCCATAAAATATTAAAAATTTCAATTCATAAACGTCCGAAACATATAAAAATGAAGAAAAGTGCATCAAAACACCTCAACAAATTCTCAAACTGCACCAATAACCTTAGAATATTGAAACAAAAAATGATCAATTTTTTTCTCTTTGGAGTAACTGTCCGAAGAATAACAAAAAAATTAATTTTTCCTCGTAAACGTACGAAACATATAAAATCAAGAAAAGTACATCAAACTAACTCAAAAAAATCTCAATATGCACCAAATGACATTAGAATATCGAAAAAAAAGATCAAAATTTTACTTTTTTTTCATAACCGTTCAAAAAATAACAAAAAAATGATTTTTTTCCTCGTAAAAGTACGAAACATATAAAAGTCAAGAAAAGTACATAAAAACAACTAAAAAAATTCTCAAACTGCATCAACGACCTTTGAATATTGAAACAAAAAAATGATCAAAATTTTACTCTTTTTTGTAACTGTCCAAAAAATAACAAAAAAATTAATTTTACCTCATAAATGTACGAAACATATAAAAATCAAGAAAAGTACATCAAAACACCTCGAAAAATTCTCAATCTGCACCAATAAACTTAGATTATCGAAACAAAAAAATTATCAAAATTTAAGTCTTTTTCGTACCAATCCGAAAAATAACAAAAAAATTATTTTTTCCTCGTATATGTACGAAACATATAAATATCAAGGAAAGTATATCAAAACGCCTCAAAAAATTCTCAGACTGCACCAACGACCTTAGAATATCCAAACAAAAATATGATCAAAATTTTACTCTTTTTTGTAACTGTCCGAAAAATAACAAAAAACTAATTTTTTCCTCGTAAATGTATGAAACATATAGAAAACTAGAAAAGTACAACAAAACACCTCAAAATATTCTCAAACTGCCCCAATGACCTTTGAATATCGAAACAAAAAAATGATCAAAATTTAAGTCTTTTTCGTACCAATCCAAAAATTAACAAAAAAATTAATTTTTCCTCGTAAATGTACGAAACATATAAATATCAAGGAAAGTACATCAAAACGCCTCAAAAAAAATTAAAATGCACCAATGACCCTAGAATATCGAAACAAAGGAATGATCAAAAGTTTACTCTATTTCATAAGTGTCCGTAAATTAACAAAAAATTAAATTTTTCCTCGTAAATGTACAAAACATATAAAAATCAAGAAAAGTACAGCAAAACACCTCAAAAAATTCTCAAACTGAACCAATGACCTTAGAATATCGAAACAAAAAAATGATCAAAATTTCACTCTTTTTCGTAACTGGCTGAAAAAATAATAAAAAAATTTAATTTTTCATCGTAAATGTACGAAACATATAAAAACACAAGAAAAGTACATCAAAGCACCTAAAAAAATTCTCACTATGCACCAATGACCTTAGAATATCGAAACACAAAAATGATCAACATTTTATTCTTTTTCGTAACTGTTCGACAAATAACAAAAAAATTAATATTTCCCCGTAAATATACGAAACTTATAAAAATCAAGAAAAGTGCATCAAAACACCTTAAAAAAATTTCAAAGTGCACCAATGACCTTAGAATCTCGAAACAATAAACTGATCAAAATTTTACTCTTTGTCATAACTGTCCGACAAATAACAGAAAAATTAATTTTTCCTTGTAAATTTACGAAACAAATAAAACTCAAGAAAAATACATTAAAACACCTCAAAAAATTCTCAAACTGCACCAATGAACTTAGAATATCGAAACAATAAGATGATCAAAGTTTTACCCTTTTTAGTAAATGTCTGAAAAATAACAAAAAATTTAATTTTTCCTCGTAAATGTACGAAACATATAAAAATCAAGAAAAGTACATCAAAACACCTCTAAAAATTATCAAACTGCACCAATAAGCTTAGAATATCGAAACAATAAAATCATCAAAATTTTACTCTTTTTTGAAACTGCCTTAAAAATAATTAAAAAATTATTTTTCTTCATAAATGTACGAAACATATAAGAGTTAAGAAAAGTACATCAAAACACCTCAAAAAATTCTCAAACTACACCAATGAACTTAGAATATCAAATAAAAAAAATGATCAAAATTTTACTCTTTTTCGTAACTATCCGAAAAATAACAAAAAAATTATTTTTTACTCGTAAATGTACGTTCATATAAAAATAAAAAAAGAGTACATCAAAACACCTCAAAAAATTATCATACTGCACCAAATGACCTTAGAATATCAAAACAAACAAATGATAAAAAATTTACTCTTTTTTTTAACCGTCCAAAAAATAACAAAAATATTAATTCTTTCTTGTAAAAGTATGAAAAATATAAAAAAACAAGAAAATTAAATCAAAACACCTCAAATAATTCTCAAACTACACCAATGACATTAGAATATCGAAACAAAATAATCATCAAAAGTTTACTCTTTTTCGTAACTGTTCGAAAAATAAAAAATAAAAAAAATTTCTCGTGAATGTACGAAACATATAAAAATCAAGAAAAGTACATCAAAACCCCTCAGAAAATTCTCAAACTGCACCAATGACATTGGAATATCGAAACTAAAAGTTCATCAAATTTTTCATCTTTTTCGTAACGGTTCAAAAAATGACACAATTTAATTTTTCCTCGTAAATGTACGAAACATATAAGAATCAAGAAAAGTTCAAAACACTTAAAAAAATTCTCAAACTGCACCAATGACCTTAGAATATAAAAACAAAATGATAAAAAAAAAATTTAATTTTTCCTCGTAAATGTACAAAAGATATAAAAATCAAGAAAAGTACATCAAAACACCTAAGAAAATTCTCAAACAACACCAATGACATTAGAATATCGAAACAATCTCAAACTGCACCAATGACCTTTCCATATCGAAACAAAAAAATGTTCAAGATTTTACTCTTTTTTTTAATGTCCGAAAAATAACAAAAAAATTAATATTTCCTTGCAAACGTACGAAACATATAAAAATCAAGAAAATTACATCAAAACACTTCAAAAAATTCTAAAACTGCACCGATGACCTTAGAATAACGAAACAAAAAAATCATCAAAATTTTATTCTTTTTCGTAGCAGTCTAAAAAGTAACAAAAGAAAAAATCTCGTAAAAGTACGAAACAGATAAAAAACAAGAAAATTACATTAAAACACCTCAAAAAATTCTCAAACTGCACCAATGACATTAGAATATCGAAATAAAAAAATCATCAAAATTTTATTCTTTTTCTTAGCAGTCCAAAAAATAATAAAAAAACATTTTTTCTTCGTAAATGTACGAAACATATAAAATTAAGAAAAGTACATCAAAACACCTCAACAAATTCTCAATCTACACCAATAACTTTCGAATATCGAAACAAAAAAATCATCAAAATTTTACTCTTTTTTCGTAACTGTCCGAAAAATAACAAAAAAAAAAATTTTCTTCGTAAATGTACGAAACATATAAAAATCAAGAAAATTACATCAAAACACCTCAAAAAATTCTAAAACTACACCAATGACCTTAGAATATCGAAACCAAAAAATGATCAAAATTTTACTCTTTTTTCGTAACTGTCTTAAAAATAACAAAAAAAATAATTTTTCCTCGTAAATGTACGAAACATATAAAAATCTAGAAAAGTACATCAAAACACCTCAAAAAATTCTCAATCTGCACCAGATGACCTTAGAATATTGAAACAAAAAAATGATCAAAATATTACTCTTTTTCGTAACTGTCTGAAAAATAATAAAAAAATTAATTTTTCCTCGTAAAAGTACGAAACATATAAAGATCAAGAAAAGTACATCAAAACAACTAAAAAAATTCTCAAACTACACCAATGACTTTTGAATATCGAAATAAAAAAATGATCAAAATTTTACTCTTTTTCCTAACTGTCTGAAAAATAACAAAAAAATTAATTTTTCCTCGTAAATGGATGAAACATATAAAAATCAAGAAAAGTACATTAAAACACTTCAAAAAGTTCTCAAACTGCACAAATGAACTTAGAATATTGAAACAAAAAAATGATCAAAATTTTACCTTTTTTCATAACTATTGATACGTCCAAACTTACACCTCAATTAAGAGATATAAATGGTCGAAGTCAATTTATAAAACTCAACGTGAGTTGAGGTCGATCCCACAGAGAATTTCTTTACAGAAATGATTTCACTATCGTTATTATTTCTTAAATAAACAATTGCAGAAAGTAAAATTGGGTTTAGCTTTAACGCTTTAGTAACCAAAGTTGCAAACTAAAGTCTAATTTAACAATTAACAAAATATCAGTTTTGAAGTTGTTTTAATAATTAAATAAAACTAGGATTGTGTTCACCATAACGTTGCGTCTAGTGTTCTTCCGTAGTTGAGTTACTGGAAATTTACCTCTACAAACTACATGCGAGTTAGCTATATCTGACACTTCTCAGTCTACCTAGATAATCTTCACTCAAGTCCTCTAGGTCCTAGAGTGTTACATGATTTACCCTCACCTACAATGGTGTTAAGGTTCTTTTCTCTCAAACTCGAACTTTGACTCCATTTAGTTAGATTAGTTTAGCTTTTTCCTAACTATCATTTTTCTCTCGAACAAATGACAGATATAGGCTCACCCTAGTGTGTGCACTCATCAAAATACATGAATAACGAAAACTAAACTATAGTTTGTAACCACAAATTGCCTTTCACTCGTTTTACAAAATCACAATTAGAATTACGTCATGGATCCCACAACCCCAGTTGTGGTATTTAGCCACTCATGATTTCACGTAAATGTTCAGAAATATCGAATGAAAGCATGTTAAAAAGTACTTATGAGAATAAGCAATCAACAACCACTTTGATAATTCAAGAACCAGAAATCCAAACTTCAAACTTAATTCAATATCCAAAATCGAAAACCAAAAGCTATGAATAATGGAAACTTGTTCGTCGTTCAAGGTTAGATAAGAAAAAAATAAACAATGACCTAATTAATTCAAATAAGTGTTTTAAAAAAGAGTCCTACTCGAAGTAGGACTGGAATGTTGGACCTTTCACGCCCACTTATACGGCTCGTTGAGGGCTTCACGGTCTGTGAAGCCCTTCATGATCTTCCCTTGGAACTATCCACAATTGGGTCTTCAATGCCTGAACACTGGAAATTGCACCACGAAAGCTACCACGGTCCGTCAAGGGCTTCACGATTCGTGAAGCCCTTCATGGTCTTCACTTGGAATTCCCCTAGCTTGGGTCATCTATACTTGCCTACTGGAAATCGTACCAAAGAAGCTACCACGGTCCGTCAAGGAATTCACGGACCGTGAAGTCCTTCGTGGTCTTCACTTGGAATTCCCCCAGCTTGGGTCTTCAATGCTTCTCTACTGGTTCACCTCCACGACTGACAGCACGGTCCGTTGTAAGGATCACAGTCCGTGAAGTTTGCCATGATCTTTACTTGGTCCCTTCTACTCTCAACTCCTTCAAGGCCTTCACACTGGCTCACCTTCACGACAGGTACCACAGATGACAAGGACAACGACGGGCTCCGTAGTCTTCACTTTGCACTTTGGTTATCAACAGCCTTCTTTTCTTTTATCTTTCATGTCCACCTGTTTCACCTGTACAAACACTACCAAACGCATTATATCCACATAAATACACTCGATTCTAGTATCAATTCTTAGTTTTCAAGCATCAAATGTGCCAAGATTTCGCGGCACATCAATACCCTCAACTTAGAACCATTACTTGTCCTCAAGTAATGAGAAAACAATATTTTCAGCCCTCAAATCATTCAAAAACATTTGCAACCATGCAACAGCCACTTCAAGCACAATTTGTATCCAAAACCATGAATCTAACGTGCAAGGATCAATAAATGACATCTCATTACTCACAGTCGATCATGCTTATGCTTGTGACTTATCAGCTAACACAATCTACTCTCAAATGCAATCACTGTGTCATCACACCAAAGAAGTCCCTTACTCATGATAATTGGGACTAAGTACTATGCTCATACTCTCAAAGAACTTCTAACACTAGCAACAAACTACCATAGGCTTGCCCTTGCTTTCTACGCCCTATATTGCAAACACCAGAATATGATCACTGTAGGACTTTATCGGCTTGTAACATAGGCTCAGGTTAGGGAGTGGATATTTGGGTTTGTGAGTGATTAGTCCCTTGGTTTTCCAAAGTCTCGTCTTAACACAACTCTTTTCTGGGTGGTTCCCTCTTTTCCTTCATTTCAGCACATCCCAGTAGCCATTATTTTCTCTTTTTCTTCTTTTTCTTGTCTTTTCTTCACATTTTTTATATGCATTTTTATGCACTCAGCTCATTGATTGAACCTTATTTTTCATTTTTCTTTCTGCTCAGATTGTAAACACCCTCAACTTAGGCTTTTGGCCTGAGTTGTGACATCGGATCTTCGGAGACTAAAGGATATGATATTTATCGGGTAAGAACAAAAGTTGATTTTTAGGCTCAAATCGGGTTCAAGTGATAAACTTTTTATTTGGTTGTTTATTTTTGGCTTTTTTATGGCTTAACAAAAATGGCCTACTGATCCTTTCCTATCCGGTTATTCTCAGATTTAAGCAAGACTACTCGGGCAAGTTCTAGTTTTTGCTCCTAATGTTAGACTTCAAGCTAACATTTCAAACACACATGACACAGGATTGCACTATCCAGTTTCTTGGTTCACCAATCTATTGATCAGACTTGCAATGCCCAACATGTAAATATCTAAGATGTCATCTAAAGATCCTAACAGTCAAACCTCAGATCAAGGTAATCATTACACAAAAATTAGCTGTTGCACAACTCAACACACAAACACACACACACACATAAGACCAGTTTTCACAGTAAACATAAAGTCAACCTCCATTAATTCTAATAGCATAGAATGGCAGGTTCCTCACCACCCCCTCCCTCAAAAAAAGGACTTTGCCCTCAAAGTCAATAAAGAAAACAAAGCAGGGCTGTGAATTACGGCGCTCTAGGCTCCAGTAGTCGGCTCAACATCGTCCCCCTTATTAACGGGTGCACTCTCAGAACTCAGCACAGGATCAGGCTGGCTACCACTCACCGGGGAAGGTGCTCCGCTACCAGAAGCTCCCGTTAACATTGTATATCGTTGTTGTTGCTCACGATCCTCTTTTTCTCTAGCTGCCTTCCTTGATGCCTTGCGGGCTCTCTTTTCTTGCCTTCTTTCCTCTTTGGACAGGTCAGCTGGTATCTCCTTATCAGATTCTCTGGCTCTATGTTTTCTCTTGACGGACTTACTCTTGGGTAGTTCACCCCAGAGATCGTCAATTGATTGAGTAAAGTGTGCCTAATTCAGCAGTTGCATTAAAGAATCTGGCATAACTGGAGTGGGTGCCTGTACTGGCTTTTCAGCTAGTTTAGCAACCTGACTTCGCATCTCGACCAACTTTGATTTGAACTCTTCAGTATCTACTGAACCTGCAGCCTGAAATTGATCATGGACAAGGTTCTCCAAACCATCCATCCTGTCTTTTAAGACAGCCAGCTCCTTACGCATCTTATCTTTAAGCTCTTTTTCCGCAGCTAACACATCTCTTTGTATCAGCTGAGGCATCTTGTTGACTATCTAGTCAACCAAGGTCTTGGTTTGGCATTGATCTGCAACCAATTTCTCAAGAAATAACATAGATAGTGACAAAGGTACCTGGAGCCTGGGAGGCTGAAGTTGGAGGTGGTGGTGCCTCTGTGGAAGGTTGTGATAACTCTCCTTATTCTGGACCTCTATCTGCATGTGGGATGTCAATTGGTACGTGAGGGACAACAACCAATGTACCTACAATTGTAGATTTTGCACCAAAGAGATTGTTCGCGACATCCTTGATTTTAGAAACTCGGATGAGTCTGGCTGCTTCACCCCATTTGTCAACCAGCTTGTGTGGCGGAATGTTCGCTTGTCGGCATAGTTTCCCTATCAGACAGGGAAATGGAAGTCCGACCCTCTCATTCAGTGCCCTGTCACGCAGCTCGGTCGCTATGATCCGCCCCACATTTACCGGGTAACCAACCATGAGGCATGCTACCAACGAAGGTAACACTTACATGCAAGCATTCTATGACATTAGGTAACCTGTGAGAAGGTAATCCACCAAGGGCAAATGACATACAAATAGATAAGTTATAGAACATGCATCATGTATAATTATATCACAAACCGTCTTTGGAAATTAGGAGATATCATATAGAACCACTCTACCATAATAAGGGCAAATACACTATCTTAAGCGTTGAGTCACAGATGGGATAGTTCTGCTCATATTCCTTACTCACCTCAAAGCACATACAATTGATTTCCCCATCTACTCTTTTCAATCTCCGAAGAATTCTTATAGGTGTTCTGCTATTGGGACTTGGCTTCCATCTAGGTCAATATAAATACTACAGTCAAGATAGAAAAAAGAAAATCCTCAATAGTTCATCTTTTAGAGTAGGAGGCCGATGTGAACTTTGCCTTCATTACTAGCTTGTGTTATATCACGCTGAATACCTGGTGCCCTTTGAAGGTCGAAATAGAAAATAAATAGTGAAGCTTGAACGCACCATAAAACATGAATTGTAATAACATGTAAATGTCAGGTACCTATAAAGTTATATCATGATTCATAAAATCTTAGAGTTATCCCCTTTGGGCTTTAACTAGATAGGTCTGGCCATATTAATAGATTTTCTTTTTAAAAATAAAACAAGTGAGGGTGCTCTGACTCTTTTCCCATGCAAGATAGCAAATAATAACAACTAGCATATGATCAATTTTTCCTCTCCCTTAACTAGACTATGACTGACGAATTACTGCAGGCATATATTAAATGAACCCTGTAGTAGCTCTATTCAATTTGATGGAAGTCTATACATGTGTATAATGCTCTACTTCTCTTTTGTACTAATGATGTGGATGAACTAGGCTCATGTATCTTCTATCTAGGTAACCTTTCTATTCCCCTCTTTTTTTCTTGTTATCAGGACCAAATATCAAGACTTGAATCAATACTAAAATGACTTCTCTGTCTAACAAAGGTGCACAAAATTGTTCCCGGGTGCGCGCCATTATAATTCGTTAGGATTGAAGAGTTGATACCTTTTTATTGCCTCATAGACTTAACAACCTCTCTTTCATAATCACCTATCTCACTCCTTCTATAGCATCCCCATATCACCCCTACTCTTATGTTTAGAGAATTCGACGTATCCCATCTCTTTCTAACTAGAAGCTCTACGTACATATTTGGCCTGTGTAATTCAAGCTTCATTCTCACATGCTTCCTATCTAACAAGTACCTTTTGATCAAAACTAGTAGCTTCATGTACTCTAATCCCACTATGTACAACCTGACTAATCAAAACTTAGGTCTACCCAATCAATTTTCCTTTTGTTAACCTTACCCTTTAGTCACCTCCTAATCCTTTGTAGCCAAAACATAGATCATAATAGGAACTACCATACATATATCATTTTCAGCAATTGGCACACATATCCCTAAGTTTTATAACCATGAAAAGAATATAAATGTTATTAGTACTTACTCTGGGTTGTTGGCACATACCATATAAAAGCCAAATATTAACATACTCGGGATGATATATGGTGAGAATTTCGGACTTGTCAGCCAATTACGGGTATCTCTAGTAACACTATTGCACTGATACATCCACCTATCAAATTGTGCCACTGCCTTCTTCCAATTAAAAGAAACTGGTTCAACATCAACAATTTCGAGAACATGTGTAACGCTGAAAATTCTATGGATATCACAGACTAAGAACAAGTGTCCTCTATAGGAATAGATCCTATAAGTATGGAGGAAATATAGAACTCAAGAGTTGGTTACATCCTCCTAAGAAGATGTGCCTGGAAATGCTACAACTCATATATGTAAACAGGTAACCAATCATTTTTTAAGCATATGGATAACCATACTATATCTTTCTCAATTGAACCAACGTGATACAAATGGTACAAATGCAACTTAAAATGCAAATAACATAAAAGTCTTTGCATAACTCATGGAGTGGGACGGTCGAATAAAATGAGCTCAATCTAGTCTAAATTTTGATAACTTCATATCCTTTTCTATAGGTTGCATATTGAAATTTTAGCTACCGTTAAACTTAACCATCATAAGCATAATATGAATAGCATGATCAAGTACAAGTGGAAATTGACTTCTTAACTTCGCTCTATCGCATGATCTGGATTATGAAGGAAGGTAACACTTCCTAAATGTCCAAGCTGCCCCCTAATTATAAATGTGGCGCGCAACACATTCATAAGTAAGGCTCTACTAGACACAGCTTTGTAGACTCCCTAGGACGAACTGCTCTGATACAACTTTTGTCACACCCCAACCCTAGGTGAGGCAGACAAGTAACATATGTACACATGCTTTACAAGTGACCTATGATGAGAAAGTAAAATACTATGCAGATAGATTTACTGATGAGAAGCTTCATATACAACACATATTGACTAGCTAAACCGATACATGTGACAAGTGAAACTATGAATACAGATGATAGCTTTACAATGTCCACAAAGCCTCTACTAGAATCCATGACTATACCACTATGAAAATACGCATAGTAAAGACTCGACAAAGCCCTGAATCAACCTGGAGCTCACCAACAATTGCTGAGTATCATGTGCTTCTGTTGGGGAGATCTACTAGTTGAGTACATGTACCTGTAGCATGAAATGGAGCATTCCCAATAAGGGACATCAGTACGAAAGAATGTATGGAATATGTAAGGCATAATACAACCATATGTAAAATGAGAGTTCAAGTGAAACCAAATACCAATAGATAAAGATTAGAGACCACCTCTGCTTATACTTGTGGAATCGTGTATGTTACATTCTTTTCTTAATTTTCTGTACATTATAATATTTATAAGACATATGATGATACAAATGACCAGCTGATCAGTGGTAGAAGAGGATGACCCATGCTAGGCATTTTAACCCCTGGGATGCTGTCCTCATAATTCCACAAATTGGGATCGGCCCATGCTAGGCTTTCGCCCCTGAGCTGCCACCCTTAATTATATAGATTGCTTCACTTAGCTCTTTAATCTTTGAGATTGTTGTTTTGATGTTCATAACTCTTTTGAGATTGTTGTTTTGGTGGTCATAGTCATTGTTGAGATTTGGAACTATGGACCAGTAACATAAGACATGAATATGAACCTATGATAATAACAATGACATGAGAAGTAAATGTGACACCAATGTAATACTTAAGGAGCTTATATAACTTAGTAAGCATTTTGACATCTCAAATTAAAGCACATATCAAGTGAAGGGTGCCATAAGCCTACCGATCCCAAAGTTCATTAACCTCATGTATGGAAGGGTGCCATAAGCCTACCGATCCCAAGGTTCATTATCATCATTTATGGAAGGGTGCCATAAGCCTACCGATCCCAAGGTTCATTGTTAACATGTATGGAAGGGTGCCATTAGCCTACCGATCCAAGAGTCGTCATTACATTAGCTCATTATGAAAGGAATGCTATAAGCTTATCAATTCATATTCATCAAGTGACACATTCATTATACAAGAAAAGGATGCCTAGGCCTACCAATTCAACGTTAAATATTCACAATACTTTCATTTGTACAAGAAAAGGATGCCTAATCCTACCAATTCAAGATACAATACAATCAACATGGCTTTAGAAGAGACTCTTCACATTCTACCATTCATCATTCATGAGTGTTAATTGAGAAAATACTATCAATAATAACACAACTACATTCTATACATGATCATCATTCTATCATTGAAATCACATGCATACCCTTCACATAATAATCATACCTTAACAAACCTTGCCTTTCAAGGCCAAGGTATCACATTCACCCACACACCTTAGATTAATACAATTAGGCAAGAGTAACAACATAATTTAAACATTCTATATCCATATAAATATAAGCAATTCACATACTTCATGATCAATCAATTCCTAAACACAAATCACAACTTAGGAATTTGGGGGAAAACATGGGTTCTAGGAACAAATCAGCTTAAATCATCTTTAAATCCACAATTCATTCATAATTCAATGCAATAAAGCCTTTGAAAAACGTTTGGAATCGAACTGATGCATAGATTGAAAACTAGGGTTTTTGGGTAAACTTTGAAGACTTGAAATCACCTTTGAAATTTGCTCCTTGAAAGAAACTAAGTCAAGGATGAAGACTACCATACCTTCTATTGAAGAATCCCACGAAATCCCTTGAAAAACATGAAGTCTTGACCTTGGAAGGTTGAATCCTTCACCTCCAATGCAGGTTTCTAGAGTGAGAGCTTTTGGAGGGGAGGGGAGGTTTTGATTTTGGGTTTTGAAATAATGAGATGTAAAATGTGTTTTAATACTTTAAAAACCCACAAAATATGTTAACAAACCAATAATAACCGTCCTTGAACTAAACTAACCAAGGGAGGAATTTACTAACCTACCCTTCAACTTAGCCGTTTTGGACAGCAACACAGACATGATCTACGAACCCCCACCTATGGACCATAGGTGGGTTCACGGGCCATACTGGCTGCTCGTGATTTGGTTCTGCAACTCCCACTTTGGGACCTTGTCCCACGAAGGCCATCCACAGGGCATGGATGGATCTACGGGGCGTAGGTCCCATCTGTGGTTCACCAAAACTAGGACAACTTTTTGGTTTCAAGGGGTTTTGGGGGTTAGGCTTTATTTAAGGTCCTCCTCAAGGACCCCTAGGGTGGTCCTTGGGGAGTCGTACCTTGATGTTTAACCCCTAAACCCCTCAACCTAAGCTTGGGACAACATTCTATCACCTCAAACCTCACATCAACTAAAAGACAAACTCGTTAGGCTCTAGTTTCACCTATTCATTTTCCGAGTCGTTACATTATCCCCCACTTGGGAACATTCATCCTCGAATGATACTTTAAACACATTAAGGAGGGTTAACGACTCGAGACTAGCAGCCCATCATGCATGCAACATCATAAACAATGCAAAAAACTAGGAGGAAACTTCATCTCCATTTAAAACATGTTCAATGCACACAAGAATGTAGGAACTACATCTACAAACTCATTATACATGAAAACTTCAACATTTCTCATTTCATTGGAGGAACTACCTTTCCAACTCATATAATGCTCATCATAACATCATTAAGCACATTATGCAACTTCTCTTAAAGGCACATTTAGGCAATTACTCTTAAAAGCATATTTAAGCATGTTCAACATTTCACTTCATGAAGCACATAGGCAACTCATACTAAATGCAAATCAACATGAGGAACATAATTCATAAAAAAAAACTCATTTTCTCATTAAACAGGAATTCATCAAGAACATGCATAACATAAGAAGACCATGGAAACATATATTCACACATGACTCCAAAACATGAAACAAGCTACAAGGAACTCTTGGTCTCAAGCTTGAATAGGAATAGAAAGAAAGAGAATGAGGATATCGGGACTTCTCATCAACCTTTCTATTCATCATACTATCCCCCACCTTGGAGTAAACCCAACTAAGGCTTATCATGAACATAACATAGGAACCCTAACAAGACATTCACAACTTATAAGAAACCATCAACTTACCGGGCTTTTAAACTAGGAAGGTCCTCATTAAGCAACTCTTACTCACAAACAACCTTACTGTCACGCCTCACATTCCATTAAGACGGACAGGCACCCGATGCCCTAAAGGCCCGAGAGAACCAGCATGTAACCTGTGCTTAACTATGCATATAACTATGACAATCTTGTGACAAGTTCATGTAGGATGCAGCGATACGAACCAACATAAGTAGACCTAAAACTTATATACATGACTTGGCCGCTGAGACCACAACTTGTTAAGAGGCAACTGAACCATATACATAAGTCTACAAAGCCTCTAAAAGATAGAAAACCTTAGAGTAGGTCGGGACAGACCCCACCTTACTCTTAACTACGATACAATACCAAAATGAATCTACAAAGGACTCAGTAAAACTCTGAATCAATCTGGAGCTCACCAAAAGTAGCTGAGTGTCGTGTGCTCCTACTGAGGAGGTCTACTAGCTGAAGTACCTGTGCCTGCAGCATGAAATGCAGCATCCCCCCCACGAGGGACGTTAGTACGAGAAAATGTACTGAATATGTAAGGTATTAGCATATATACATAAGAGTTCGAATGAAATCGAGTGTCAATACATGTGTGCATAAATCAGAACAGAAGACCACCTTTGTTAGCTCTTGTGGGATCATATATGTTACATTCTTGTCTTTACCTTTTTGTGTGTTATGATCTTTATAAGGCATGTGATACAAATGACCAACTGATCGGTGGTAGAAGAGGATGACCCATGCTAGGCATTTTAACCCCTGGGATGCGGTCCTCATAATTGCACAAATTGGGATCGGCCCATGCTAAGCTTTCGCCCCTGAGCTGCCACCCTTTTATACCAATTGGGATCTGCCCATGCTAGGCTTTCGCCCCTGAGCTACCACCATAATTATACAAATTGCTTTACTTAGACTCTTTAATCTTTGAGATTGTTGTTTTGGTGGTCATAATCATTTTTTATATTTGGAATTACGGACCAGTAGTAGAAGACATGAAAATAATACTTCAAGCCAGTAACAATGTCATAAGGAGCTATGTAACATCAATGCATTACTTGTGAGCTTAAATGACACAATTGACTTCAACTGACTAAGAGGAGGATTTACCAAACATGCTTTTGCAAATACCATTTCTATACCAGCACATAGGAGGATAATTACACAAGTATAGAGTACTAAACATATAATGAAGTAATTCTATACACTAAGGAGATGGGGAAAATATTGTTAGCTATTTAGAGATCATACGCTGCCACTATGTTTCCTTTACTAGGAATAGAACTTAGGAAATTCGCTTATTGATATTAATCTCAAGTATCAGATTTCATGCCGAAGAATGTTGAATCGAATAGCCTTACATACCTTATTCTCTGACCAATATAACTATCACGATTCAGCCTCCCCTTTTAGGTATTAATTTGTAAGTCATGATAAACTAATATTAGCAGCTATCACACCTGAGTCTCGTAAAACATTAACTAACTTTGACTGGTAATGAGCCCATACACCCCTTAAATAATGTGTATTAGCTCATCCTCTTTCTCTGCCCAATACACATTATATATCATTTTCCAAGATTACCCAAGCTGCACCAACACAATACACATAAACAGCCTCAAATATTCTTTATCATACAACCAATTATTGAACTCACCACCCCTTGAGTTCTTTATGACAGCACACCCATAATTCCTCACTCAAACTCATACATAAGAAGGAAGAAAATGGAGCAGTCACCTTACCTCAATTTCTGCAACTTCTCCTTATAACTTGAATTCCTCTAGAACTTCAACTTCCCTTCACACTTAACCCAAAGAAGAAGAGAAAAGTATCTTAATAATTAAGTAAAGTAAGCAATAGCTTGTGGAAACTTCTGCCTTCTACTTATAATTGAGCATGAATAACATGTTTTCTAGTCTCCCATGGGAAAATTAAGCTAAATCCATAAGTGTTTCTCTTACCTTGATTTGCAGATATGAGGATTTCTTCAAGAACCCTAGAAGGAATTTTAAGGCTGATGTTTTAATTCTTAAGAGAAAAGAGAGAGAGAGAGCTGGAGTGAATTGTGAATTTTTGTATGTTAAAATGAGTGAAAAGATCAGCTCAAATTGGGTTTATATGAAGCCTTCTTGACCATAAAAAAATAATCCTCTAGAACATCCCTTTTTGGTCCATTTTCAGCCACTAATTGGTCAAGTAGGTGATGCACCTGCTTATGTACATCAAGCAGCTGTAAAGGTCAAACTAGGTGATGCACCTACTAGCTTTCACTTGGGCTTAAATATATTGGGCCTTGGCAGATTTAGCTGCTGGGCTTAAAAATATCATTTTCCTTTTATTTAACTTTGTTTGGGCCTCAAGTGAGTCCATTAGCAAAGTCCCAATCTGATCTATAAACCTTGGCCTTTTTAACTAGATTCATATAGCTCAAGTAGGTGATGCACCTACTTGGTCCTTTGGACTGGTCGATAAGTCAAAGTAGGTGATGCACCTACTTGTCACCTACTAGCTTAGTTAAGTCAAGCAAGCAGCTCACTTATGTTATTCCATTTTCTAAATGTTAATCCCTTTTGCTTTAACTTAGCACTTAACTTTACACTTTAAGCTCAATTACCACCTTACTGTCTCGAGTTTAAATACTCCCGTTGGAGTTAACTGTACACATGCTGAAACGTGCAAGGCTGACATCACCTTCCGAGCTAGTTTAAACTAATGCTAATCATATAAGAAACATGGTCCCTCACCTATACTATACGGCTATGCCAAATATCACAAGAATAGAACAAGCATATGCATATTACGGGCTGTTACACTTACCAACACCACTCAAGGTCCCGTATGAGTCTACCACACCGGGTCTAAACTCCTCAAACTCACTACATCTCTTAAGGTGAGACCTTCAAGCAAGCCTAACTCATGAACATCAAGAACACTCAATGACTTTACCATCTAAGCACATTATCCCCCACTTGGGAGTAAGCCTATACAAGCTCTTTTAAACTTCACTTCTTTCCATTCTAAGGTCAGAGCAAAACATCACTAAGTCTTCACACTCATCACACAATGTGATTCTAGGCCAAAGTGAATTACACTTCTGCCCCTCTTAGAGGAGCCTACTCTCTCAACACATCAAGGCATCACTTAAACACCATTATTCATCAACTCTTTCAACATACCTCAAAACTCATCATGACCTTCTACCAACAACACACATAACCACAAAGCAACCCATTCATACTAAAGTCAACATCACAATCTTTTATCTCACATCTATCAAGTCACATAGCCATAATTAGCATCACAATCAACCTTTTTCTAGCATAAGCCCTTCAAGTGGTCATACTCTAAAGACCATCGGATAAGGAATAAGAAGAGAAAGACTTGAAGAATGTAGAAGTGAGACTTTCCTAACACCCAATAGCCTCCTATTCATAAATGTGGCACGCTTCACACTATGAACAAGACTCTACTAGATGTGATTTGAGACATCCTAAAACCATTCCCAAAACCTTGTGCTCTGATACCATGTTTGTCACGACCCGGGATTACCCCCTAGGAGTAACACGGCGTACTCGACCCCGAAGGGGTCTCATACAAGCCTCATAGCATTCATTACATTCGACATATGAAAATAAAACACGAAATTTAAATTTTTTCTTTACAATCGAAAACATCTTTCATAAAAGCAAGCGGAAGACTTCTAAACTTTGTCTCAAACCATCTACAACTCTTTGAATACAACATTTGGACATAGCCCATACAAAGTCTCTAAACATAACATATAAGACACAAGGGAAAGTGGTGGATTCGTCCTCGAAACTATGAGGACTCACAAATTTTCAACTCCATGCTCCTTAGAAACCCATCTTCCAAGTACAAGACATCCAATCACCAAACCCTACACTTTGGTAAAAATGAAGAAATATGGGTTAGCACATTAGATGTACTAAGTATGGAAGCCATGCAGAAATCATGCTTAAAACGGACATTTGATTTGGAAATCATGCATCATACCAATTTTGATAAAACTTCATGAACATAATAAGTATAAGAGGCATAATATACAATCATAACCAACATACAAGTCATTTCACCACATTAGAACATAATCAACATTTAAACCATTACCTTCACCTTAAGCCTTCACCTATAGATAGCGTCCCATACCACCATCCACACTAAAGTACCACCTTAAGGTCACCAAAAGTGAACTTACCATTCATCCTTTCCATATTTACACAATAAAGCATATAAGAGACATAAACATTTCATAAGTCATAACATCACATTAGGACCAACATCTAGGACAACCCTAAGTCATACTTGTGCAATGTATGAGTAGCATCCCATACGACTACTCACACTAAGTACTCCTTTGGAGCCACCATAGACAAGGAACCTTCATACTCAATAAATCATGACAAGGAAGTAACTCATAATACTATCCAAGTAAAGCATGCCTCATAACATTTAAGCATATAAGCGAAACATTCTTCATTAGCTTCCTTTTGGGCACAATCTTTCATTTACATTAAGACTTAGAGAACTCACTATAACCCTCTCAAAGCCTACTCGTGCAATGTATGGAGAGCATCCCATACTACTACCCACACTTTGTAGAACCTCTCAAGTAACTATAGTGCACATCTCACATGATGGGAATAAGATTTTAACCGACATAGACCATTCGAGCTTGACATGGAATTCGGTGTCATAAATCCCCACACTGTAAAGATATGGTCTTACTTGTCTAAGGTAGGACTGGTACATGATAGCTTAAGTGGATCCACTAGCTAGTCCTATGTGAGCACACAGTTATGGGATAGGAAGATGTTCATTGGAACCCGACCTAACATTGGGAGAGTTTCCATCTTACCATATCCACTCGGTGCTTAGCCTCTACTCGCATAGAGTAATTCATTACTTTAACATTATTACACACGAGAGGGTGCCTTTGGCCTACCGTCCCAAGATACATTCATTAACACATGAAAGGCTGCCATGAGTCTACTGATTCATAGTACATTTTTTAGGAAAGCTCATTAACTTGTCTTGAAAGGACGCCTAAGCCTACCGATTCAAGGTTCATCATTAACCTTCATGGAAGGGTGCCATAAGCCTACCGATCCCAAAGTTCATTAACCTTATGTATGAAAGGGTGTCATAAACCTACCGATCCCAAGGTTCATTATCATCATTTATGGAAGGGTGCCATAAGCCTACCTATCCCGAGGTTCATTATTAACATGTATGGAAGGGTGCCATTAGCCTACCGATCCAAGAGTCGTCATTACATTAGCTCATTTATGAAAGGAATGCTTATAAGCCTATCAATTCATATTCATCAAGTCAAGACACAATCATTATACAAGAAAAGGATGCCTAGGCCTACCAATTCAACATTCAATATTCACATTACTTTCATTTGTACAAGAAAAGGATGCCTAATCCTACCAATTCAAGATACAATACAATCAACATGGCTTTAGAAGAAACTCTTCACATTCTATCATTCATCATTCATGAGTGTTAATTGAGAAAATACTATCAATAATAACACAACTACATTCTATACATGATCATCATTCTATCATTGAAATCACATGCATACCCTTCACATCATAATCATACCTTAACCTTCATACCTTGCCTTTCAAGGCCATGGATCACATTCACCCACACACCTTAGATTAATACAATTACGCAAGAGTAAAAACTTAATTTAAACATTCTATATCCATATAAACATAAACAATTCACATACTTCATGATCAATCAATTCCCAACAACAAATCACAATTTAGGAATTTGGGGGAAACATGGTTTCTAGGAATAAATCATCTTAATTTATCTTTAAATCCACAATTCATTCATAATTCAATGCAATAAAGCCTTTGAAAAACGTTTGGAATCGAACCCATGCATAGATTGAAAACTAAGGTTTTTGGGTAAACTTTAAAGACTTGAAATCACCTTTGAAATTGGCTCCTTGAAAAAAACTAAGTCAAGGATGAAGGCTACCATACCTTTTATGGAAGAATCCCACGAAAATCCCTTGAAAAAACTTGAAGTCTTGACCTTGGAATCTTGAATCCTTCACCTCCAATGGAGGTTTCTAGAGAGAGCTTTTGGAGGGGAGGAGAGCTTTTGATTTTGGGTTTTGAAATAATGAGATGTAAAATGTGTTTTAATACTTTAAAAACCCTTAAAATATGTTAATAAACCAATAATAAACGTCCATGAACTAAACTAACCAAGGGAGGAATTTACTAACCTACCCTTCAACTTAGCCGTTTTGGACAGCAACACAGACATGATCTACGAACCCCCACCTACGGACCATAGGTGGGTCCACGGGCCGTACTGGCTGCTCGTGGTTTGGTTTTGCAACGCCCACTTTGGGACCTTGACCCGCGAAGGCCATCCACGGGGCGT
The DNA here is from genome assembly GCA_029582545.1 of Solanum lignicaule. Lineage (NCBI taxonomy): Eukaryota > Viridiplantae > Streptophyta > Magnoliopsida > Solanales > Solanaceae > Solanum > Solanum lignicaule. Next base: position 17,859 of record JAJOOF010000413.1, on the reverse strand, counting down.
GGATGGACCTATGAGGCGTAGGTCCCATCCGTGGTTTGCCAAAACTAGGGCAGCTTTTTGGTTTCAAGGGGTCTTGGGGGTTAGGATTTAGGGTCCTCCTCAAGGACCCCTACGGTGGTCCTTGCGGAGTCGTACCTTGACGTTTAACCCCTCAACCTAAGCTCGGGACAACATTCTACCACTTCAAACCTCACATCAACTCAAAGGCAAACTCGTTAGGCTCTAGTTTCACCTATTCATGTTCCGAGTCATTACAACCACGGTCCGTTAAACCCCTTGTGGATTTAACATAGACTCAGTGTGCATCAGGATGTTGACCAAGTAATGTTCACGGACGATTACACAGCCCGTGGATTGAACCACAATCCGTGATACTGGTCGTGAACTTACCTGATGGGTGGAAGGAATTCCAGTGTGGTTCACAACTGGTTTCACGGCTCGTGGTAGCTTCCACGGTCCGTAAAGCCTATCGTGGTCTTACACTTGGCCATTTCTTTAGTCATCTTCTTACCCACATTCACCATATTGCATATTTACAGCACTAACACATATCTACACATCCCCACTTTTCTTAATAAATTCAAGTAACCCTCATCAAATTACAACCAATTTAGACAAACACTGCACACAATTATGACCTACTGTGATCACACCCACATACAAGAACATTTAACTTTATGCAATTGAAACTAACCCACAACAATTCAATATCAACCAAGGTTATTCATCACACATGATCATACTAATTTCAACAAAATCGAAGTAAATCTAACTTTTTTTTAGACAAGATCAAACTTATAACAAGTTATTAAGTGACTTACTTTGGAGTAATGGAAAATTTCGCACACAACGAAGAAGAGACTTGTTGGGTTGAACTTTCTTGACAAAATCGAATTAGGGTTTCGATTGTAGGATGAATCTTGATAGTTTTAAAGATGAACACTCTTGATTGTATGAATGATAACCGTTATAGTGGAGAGGAAAGGAAATAAAATGACCTTTGGCGGTTAGCATGACATATAAACATTTAAGTTTATGCGCGGGTCGGGTCGAGTTGCAGAGATTTTGGAGTATGGACCATACCGTGAAAGTTCCCGTGAAGGTCACCACGGTCCATGGAATAGATCGTGAGTATGACTTTGGGATTAAAGTGCTTAACTGAGGTTCACGGGAGGCTAGACGGTCCGTACAAATGATGACGGACCATGAACCCTTCCGTGAACTCTTTTATGGCAATTTCCAGTAGCCTCCTTGTAACGACTCTAAAAATGAACTAGTGTCACTAGAGCCTAACGTGTGTTCGTTTGTGTTCGTCTTGAGTTTTGTTGGTGTGTAGTGTTGTCCCGAGCCATGGTTGAGGTATTTAGGGGTTAAACGTCAAGGTACGACTCCCCAAGGACCACCCTAAGGGTCCTTGAGAAGGATCCTAAGTCCAAACCCCAAGACCCCAAGGAAAAACCAGCAAGCTGCCTAGATAGTGTGAACCACGGATGCAATCCACGGCCAGTAGATTGATCTACGGCTCGTGATCTTGCTCCGTAGGTCAAGGGGCTCCAAACCACCTTGCAGTCACGAACCACGCTTCAACAGCAGGGTCCGTGGATGGAGGTCCGTAGATTGGACCTGCAAAAGATGTGTGGGTTCGGCCAAGGTAAGGTTATATTGGTAAATTCTTTAATTGAGTTAAGTGTTTGGGCGACTATTTTGGAGTTATTTAAGTATTTTAAGAGTATTAAAACATTAAAATGGTATTTTATATTTCATTATTCACTTTTTCCCCAAATCAAAACCCTCCCTCCAAAAATGTTCTCTCTAGAAACTCCATTGGAGGTCAAGGTCAAGTTCAAGTTAGGGTTGAGGATTTCAGGGTGTTTCTTCTTCAATTTCATGGGATTCTTCAAGTATAAGGTATGGGAGTCCTTTATCTAGGATTAGCTTTCACCCTAGAGTCAATTTCAAAGAAGTTTTCAAGTTTTCAAAGTTTATGAAAAATCCTAAATTTCACTCAAACTCATGGGTTCTTGCATCAAATGATTTCAAATGATAAGTTATGGTTATATTGATGTTTAATTGATGTTTTAAGATGAAAAACTTCATGAACCCATGATTTCTCTAAATTCTTAAATTTGGCTTATGATGTGGGTTTTATGATTATGAATGAATGATGATGGATTTATGTGTAGATTGATTTAGATTATTGAATTCTATTATCATCTATGCCTATCTATGGTGAATTGTTGGAGAATTGAGGAATTGTGATTCATGGCTTTGGAAGGGGTAAGTTTGACCTAATTTCATGTTATAGTAGAATTGTTCTTGTATGTTGATCCACTTGAAAGGTGGAGGTGTTTACCTATTGTGTATATTGTGATCATGGCCTTGAAGGCATAGTTTGATGAATTGAAGTGTTATTATGATATTATACATGTGAATGTGATGTGAAGTATTTGAATGAGAATCTAATGAAGTGAAGTGATCATGTTGTGAATGTAAAGGTGTTGTGATTGAAAGCATGTTCTCACTTAGCAAGTTAAATGTTGACGTTAGAATGTGAAGGGTTCCTATAATGTAATGTTGTATCTGTAATAACCTGTACTTTCCAAACACGTATATGACTAAGTTAACTTCATATAAAGTGTTTACACTCGAGCTAGTAAGGTAGTATTTTAGCTTAAATATCTAAGTGACCAAGTGTATATGGAATTAAGAGTTGGAAATGGAATAAAATAAGTGAGCTGCTTGCTTGACTTTATTATGCTAGCAGGTGCATCACCTACTTAGAATGTATGGATCAAATTAGAAGACCAAGCGGTGCATCACCTACTTAGAATATATGGATCAAATTAGAAGACCAAGCAGGTGCATCACCTACCTAAAATACATGGATCAAATTAAAAGACCAAGCAGGTGCATCTGCTTGGACTTTTTGACCAGCTTAAAATGGTCAAGTAGGTGCATCACATGCTTGACCAAATAGTGGTCCAAAATGATCAGCAAGAGTCGGCCAAAGAGGAACCTTATAAGATCAAGATTAGCTGATATTCTTCTTCATTTTTAACTTACAAAATAAATATTCTAGCAATTCTCTCTCAATCTCTCTGTTAACCTTCAAATAGCCACCCTTATATCCATCTAGGGTTCTTAAAATTGTCTTTTTAATAAGCCAAGGTAAGTAAAATAATTTATGTGTTTAACTTGATTCTGCCATGGAAGGTTCTGGAAATCATGTTCTTTATATTTGAAGTGTAGGACAGCCCTATCCAAGCTTGAAAGTCCCACTTTCCTAGTATAAGAATTTTCACCAACAAGGTAAGGTCACTGCCCCAGTTTTATCTGTTGGGATGGAGAATTATTTAGGTATAAAAGTAAAGAATTCATGGGACAAGGATTAGAAGTGTTCAATAATTTTTTGTTGCGTTGAAGGATTTTGTGTCAATTTAACGGCTGTTTTATATGTATATTACTTGGAGCAGTTGGGTGACCTTATATGATGATTGTATGCAATGTATTTAGGTGGAAATGTCGGGTGTGGTGATACACCATCTATTTAAGAACTATACGAGCTTACTGCCCATTACGCATTTCACTACTGTTTCACAAGGACCACTGTAACAGCCCGTATTATGCATATCTTATTTTATTCTTGTGACACTTGACCTACCTTATAGTATAGGTGAGGGACCATGTTTCTTATATGATAAGCGTTGGTTTAAACTAGCTCAGAAGGTGATGTGATGCTTTGCACGTTTCAGCATGTGTACTGAAAGTTAACTCCAACGGGAGTATTTAAACTCGAGACAGTAAGGTGGTAATTGAGCTTAAAGTTGAAAGTTAAGTGCTAAGTTAAAGAAAAAGGGTTTAATATTTAGAAAATGGAATAAAATAAGTGAGCTGCTAGCTTTAACTAAGCTAAGCTAGTAGGTGACAAGCAGGTGCATCACCTACTTTGACTTATTGACCAGTCCAAAGGACAAAGTAGGTGCATCACCTACTTGAGCTATATGGATCTAATTAAAAAGGCCAAGGTTTATGGACCAGATTTGGGCCTATGCTAATGGACTCACTTGAGGCCCAAACTATGTTAAATAAAAGGAAAATAAAATTAAAGCCCAGCAGCCAAATCTGCCAAGGGCCAATATATATTTAAGCCCAAGTAAAAGCTAGTAGGTGCATCACCTAGTTGACCTTTTGAGCTGCTTGATGTACATAAGCAGGTGCATCACCTACTTGACCAATTAGTGGCTGAAAATGGACCAAAAAAGGGAGGTTCTAGAGGATTATTTTTTTTATGGCCAAGAAGGCTCCATATAAACTCAATATGAGCTGATCTTTTCACTCATTTTAACACACAAAATACACAATTCACTCCAGCTCTCTCTCTCTTTTCTCTTATGAAATAAAACAGCTGCCTTAAAGTTCTTCTAGGGTTCTTGAAGAAACCCTCATCTCTGCAAGACAAGGTAAGAGAAACACTTATTGATTTAGCTTAATTCTCCCATGGAAGGCTAGAAAACATGTTATTCATGCTTAATTATAAGACAAGGTAGAAGTTCCCACAAGCTACTGCTCACTTTCCTTAATTATTAAGATACTTTTCTCTTCTTCTTTGGTTTAAGTGTGAAGGGAAGTTGAAGTTCTAGAGGAATTCAAATTATAAGGAGAAGTTGCAGAAATTGAGGTAAGGTGACTGCTCCACTTTTCTTCCTCCTTATGTATGGGTTTCAGTGAGGAATTATGGGTGTGCTGCCATAAAGAACTCAAGGGGATGGTGAGTTCAATAATTGGTTGTATGATAAAGAATATTTGAGGCTGTTTTATGTGTATTGTTGTTGGTGCAGTTTGGGTAATCTTGGAAAAGGATATATAATGTATGTATTGGGCATAGAAGGAGGGTGTTGTGATACACATTGTTTCAAGGAGCCGTATGAGCTCATTTTCCGTCAAAGTTAGCTACTGTTTTACGAGGCTCACAGTGTGATAGCTTCTAATTTAAGTTTATCATGACTTATATTGTAGATTAAAACTTGAAAGGGGAGGCTGGATCGTGATAGTTGTATTGGTCAGAGGATAAGGTATGTAAGGCAATTCGATTCAATATTCTTCGGCATGAAATCTTATCCGTACAATTAATATCAATAAGTGAATTTCCTAAGTTTTATTCCTATTAAAGGAAACATAGTGGTAGCGTACGATCTCCAAATAGCTGACAATATTTCACCCTCTCCTTAGTGTATAGAATTACTTCATTATATGTTCACTACTCTAGACTTGTGTAATTATCCTCCTATGTGCTGGTATAGAAATGGTATTTGTAAAAGCAAGTTTGGTGAATCCTCCTCTTAGTCAGTCGAAGTCAATTGTGTCAGTTAAGCTCACAAGTAATGCATTGATGTTACATAGCTCCTTTTCATTGTTACTGCCTTGAAGTATTATTTTCATGTCTTCTACTACTGGTCCATAATCCCAAATATAAAAAATGATTATGACCACCAAAATAGCAATCTCAAGGATTAAAGAATCTAAGTAAAGCAATCTGTATAATTAAGGGTGGCAGCTCAGGGGTGAAAGCTTAGCATGGGTCGATCCCAATTGGTATAGAAGGGTGGCAGGTCAGGGGCGAAAGCCTAGCATGTGCCGATCCCAATTTGTGTAATTATGAGGACTGCATCCCAGGGGTTAAAATGCCTAGCATGGGTCATCCTCTTTTACCACTGATCAGCTGGTCATTCGTATCAAATGCCTTATAAAGCTCATAACACACAGAAAGGTAAAGACAATAATGTAACATATATGATTCCACAAGAGTTAACAAAGGTGGTCATCTATTCTGATTTATGCACACATATATACTTTGTTTCATTTGAACTCTTATTTATATATCTTATTGCCTTACATATTCAGTACATTTTCTCGTACTGATGTCCCTCGCGAGGGACACTACATTTCATGCTGCAGGCACATGTACTTCAGCTAGTAGACCTCCTCAGTAGGAGCACACGACACTCAGCTACTTTTAGTGAGCTTTAAATTGATTCGGAGCTTTACTGAGTCCTTAGTAGATTCATTTTGGTATTGTATCGTAGTTAAGAGTAAGGTGGGGTCTGTCCCGACCTACTCTAAGGTTTTCTATATAGTTCAATTGCGTCTTAACAAGTTGTGGCCTCAACGGTCAAGTCGTGTATATAAGTTTTGGGTCTACTTGTCACGTTTCAAATCCCATTAAGACGGACAGGCACCCGATGCACTATAGGCCCGAGAGAACCAACATGTAACCTGTGTTTACTATGCATATAACTATGACAATCTTGTGACAAGTTCACATAGGATGCAGCGTACGAACCAACATAAGTAGACCCAAAACTTATATACCAGACTTGGCTGTTGAGGCCACAACTTTTTAAGACGCAACTGAACCATAAACATAAGTCTACAAAGCCTCTAAATGATAGAAAACCTTAGAGTAGGTCGGGACAGACCCCGTCTTACTCTTAACTATGATACAATACCCAAAATGAATCTTCCAAAGACTCAGTAAAGCTTCGAATCAATCTGGAGCTCACCAAAAGTAGCTGAGTGTCGTATGCTCCTACCGAGGAGGTCTACTAGCTGAACTGTAACACCCCATATTCTACGTGTAATAGTTCTATTTATTTCCCTTAAAAACTTCCTGTGGTATAGTTATGGACCCGATTTCCTATGCAACTAGTGACAATAGAATAGATTTAAAGTGAACTGTTCGTAGATTTTAATGTGACCCTATTAAGTTGAAGTCGATGGAAGTATTTAAACTTGAGATCATAAGTTGGTATTTGAGTCTAAAGTTTAAAGTGACATAGTGTATATAAGTTTTAGTTAAGTTAAAGGTATTAAGGTCTAGAAATGGAATAAAATATTAAGGTGCTTGCTTGACTTCACTAAGCTAGTAGATCACAAGTAGGTGCATCACCTACTTTGACTTATTGACCAGCCCAAAGGACCAAGTAGGTGCATCACCTACTAAGACTCTTTTGACCATGTTATTGGGCCAAGTACACTACACCTACTTGCATTAATCTGGCCCAAGTTGAATAGAAGAATAAGGGGAAAATGGACAGCCAAGGCCCAATCTTTCCAAGCCCACAAGAAATAATTTGAATGGAAAAGTAGGTGCATCACCTACTTAAATGTGTGGCCTAAATTAAAGACACATGTTTGGCTGCAAAAGAAGTACAAGAAAGGTGGTAAAAGGCCCAATGTTCTTAAGTCCAAAAAGGCCCAAGTGAAAAGTCCAAGTAGGTGGGTCACCTACTTGAAAAATTATGGCCCAAAATGAGTGAGAAATACAGCCAAAGCTGGTCCCTTTAAAAGGGATTGATATCAACTTTTTCCAACCATTTTTACTTTGCCAAAAATCTCATTTCTAGAGCTTTCTCTCTTCTCACTCTTAGCTTCATACAACAGCCATTAAATACCATTAGGGTTCTTGAATATTAGGGAGTTCAAGCTAGTGGAAGGAATAATTTAAGACAAGTTAAAGAGGACAACCTTTACCTTGAAGAATCTAAATCTTAGCAAGTGATAGTTTTGTCCAGCAAGGTAAGCTACTACAATTTTCTCCCTCTTGTGCTTGATTTAATTAGGACACTTGGTATGTGTTAGTGAGTTGGAAATTGTTACTTTTACATGGTGTAATATTGGGGAGGATGTTCTGGTGATTAGTGCATGTTGGGACAGCCATGGAGGGGAGTCCCCTTTAACTTCAGTCATGACCTTGTTTGAGCACCTTAAAAGTAATGTTAACTCTTCAAGTGCTGGTGATCAAAAACCATGATTCATATTTATTTTGTTACATCATTATGTTAAAGGATTGTTTTAAGAATGTTATGATAAGGGATGTGACTGGATGTGCGGGTAAGTTATGGAGATGTTAAAGGAATTAAATATTGCAGGGAGGTTTGGGGAGGACCTGATACGAAGGTTGTACAATATATAGACGCGATTTAAGGGAAAGGGAAGGAAAGAAAACATTGACTAGATAAATTGCATGCTTACTGCGTGGTTATTATTTTGGTGAGATCAAGTAGCTCAAATTGATTGATTAGCTACTAATACTAGTCTTACAACTTATTTTATTGTAGATTAGTAATCTGAAGATAAGGAGCTTAAGTCATACTTTTTGAATTGTATAGCAAGGTATGTAAGGCTATTCAATTTCCTATTTCTTTGGCATGAATCCAACACTTGCATTACAAAAAGTAAACTTTCAAAGTGCCCTTGGTAGTGACTGATCCATAGGTGCAGTTCCTACTCCCTAGAGCATTAAAGTGAGTACTCTAATATGAGTTTGTTACTAAATGTACGTGCTTACTCTACCAAGTATTAGCATGCAAGGTTTAAACTTGTTTCACTATCAAAGTACCCTTGGCACGTATTTCCCTTATATAAATCAAAATGATCCTAGATTACACATGGTACATATGTTTGTATGTTGGATATACAATCTGCCCATATCATGCCAACTAGCTTCAATTATCTATATATATGTCATCTTTGTCACATGTTCATATGTTCCCTTTATTGGTTATTACTCCCATTGTGTTATACTATAATGTTACCTCACAAGATCCCTACTTGCTCTGTTGTACATTCTATATGTACTTACTTGGAATATGTATCCGTCCTTAAGTTGATTCTTCCCACATTCTCCCTTGGTTCCACTTTCATGTATACCTTGTATTTGATATTAGTTAGTGAGTATCCGGCTACCATATAGAGTTTAAATCTCTTGGCTGAATGTTAAATGTGTTCACTTGATATGTGCTTCAATTTGAGATGTCAAAATGCTTAACTGAGTCATATGCTCCTAAGTATTACATGTGCATGTCACATTTGCTTCCCATGTCATTGTTATTATTGTAAGTCCATATTCATATGTCTTCTACTACTGGTCCATAGTTCCAAATCTCAACAATGATTATGACCACCAAAACAGCAATCTCAAAAGAGATAATGATCATCAAAAAAACAATCTCTAAAGAGTTATGATTATCCAAAAAACAATCTCGAAAGAGTTATGAACATCAAAACAACAATCTCAAAGATAAAGAATTTAAGTGAAGCTATCTGTATAATTATGGGTGGCAACCCAGGGGCAAATGCCTAGCATGGGTCGATCCCAATTGGTATAGAAGGGTGGCAGCTCAGGGGCGAAAGCCTAGCATGGGCCGATCCCAATTTGTGGAATTATGAGGACAGCATCTCAGGGGTCAAAATGCCTAGCATTGGTCATCCTCTTCTACAGCTGATCAACTGGTCATTTGTATCATATGTGTTATAAATATTATAATGCAAAGAAAAGTAAAGAAAAGAATGTAACATACACGATTCCACAAGTATAAGCAAATGTGGTCTCTAATCCTTATTTATTGCTATTTGGTTTCACTTGAGCTCTCATTTTACATATGGTTGTATTATGCCTTACATATTCAGTACATTCTTTCGTACTAACGTCCCTTATTGGGGATGCTGCATTTCATGCTGCAGGTACATGTACTCAACTAGTAGATCTCCCCAATAGAAGTACATGATACTCATCGGTTGTTGGTGAGCTCCAGGTTGATTCGGGGTTTTTCCGAGTCTTTACTATGCGTATTTCATAGTGGTATAGTCATGGATTTTAGTAGTGGCTTTGTAGACATTGTAAAGCTATCATCTGTATTCATAGTTTCACTTGTCACATGTATCGGTTCAGCTAGTCAATATGTGTTGTATATGAATCTTCTCGTCAGTAAATCTATCTGCATAGTAGTTTACTTTCTAATCACAGGTCACTTGTAACTCATGTGTTCATATGGTACTTGTCCGCCTTACCTAGGGTTGGGGTGTGACAATTGTGATTGATCTACTTGTTGGTTCTGATTGATCTACTTATCATTTGAGATTGACATACTTGATTCGTGTTGGTTGTTGAATTGTGAATATTGATCCTTGTGAGTTGTGCATTGTAGAACTGTAAGGTTGGAATTATTTATGTGCATGTCATAGTTTGAGGAAGTTCGATTGAGATGAAAAGTTTATACAATTTCTAGCTAGGTTACCTTTTTTATTAGGTTTCTTACTGGATATTGTGTTGTAGGTACTCACTCTTTGCTTCTACAGTTGTGTAGGTTCTTAGCCTTAACCTGTGTGATCTTCTTCTTTTCTTCTAATTTCAAGGCTTGTCAAGGATTTAAGAGGTAGATGTTTGTCATCCCAAATGACCCTCTTATTCCTTTACTTTATATTTTGCTGTATTTGAAATACAAAATCATTGAGATTCATATTTATACCTTAAATTATCTATTTACCTTAGTGACTTATACATGTGACAACCAGGTTTTGGGGAAAGCCGTTGCGCCTTAGTGCATCCCTTTACTTGCTAGGGCAAGCACGAGGTTTGGTTCAAGGCATGGTATAGCTTAACCGAATGAAAGAGAATTAGTGTATTAAGCAAGTATGGAAAAGCGGAAAAAGGGAATTCAGGCGTTGTTCTCAAGTCTAGTTAACGAAGCCGAGAGGGAAAGCTTACTTGAGAGGATATATCTGACTGAAAGGATATATATTCGATGTCGCATACCCGCTGTTGCATAGTTACATTCCTCTAATCGCTAATCACTGCCTTTTTGGTGTTAATAAAATGAACAAGTTTTTTGCTTTTATCTTCTTCTTGCTTTATCTTTTCATATTTCTTTCGTTTCGTTGGGTTTAGGCTGTCTTGTCTTGTTGGCAATGGACAAGTGCGATCACATCCATTTTGGGGTCGTGACAAAGGCTATCAGTGCCCCAAGTTCATAGGTCTCAAGTGCTTACAAGCCATGTCTAAGTATATTCTTGAGGTTCGGTATGGAGATGTCTAAACTTATCTTCAAGAGACTATGAAGATTGTTAGGAAACTTCATGTGGTTCATTCTCTGTTATTATGCGTGGTTGCCTTCGTTTAGTATTGAGCTGTAGCATGCTGTTTTGGCAGATGTCGAGGACCAAGCTTCTGTTTCGAGTAGTAGCGGAGGAAGTACCTGAGACCCCAACTAGGGGTTGAAGTAGGGCCAAAGCTAGATGTCATGCTCATGGAATAGAACTGGCTAGAGGTTGTGCCCGTGGAGCGGCACCAGCCAGAGGCAGAGCTATATATGTTTCACCAGAGCCACATGTTGAGGTTGCTAAGGACCAAGTTCCTCCCGAATTTAGAGCTCCCTTGTTTCAGGTGATTTTGTTGAGAATGCTTGGTGTGTTAGAGAACTTCTCTCAAGGTGGTGCGACAGGCACACCACATGGTTCTTAGAGTGCATTAGAGGCGTAGATTCCAGGTCAACAGCAGACTCTGGGTATTCAGGATCAGGAGGGTCAACCACCAGTGGTTTCAACACTAGTTATGGGTGTTCAGATTGCTTCTAAGGTTATTTTGACGACAACTGATCATCATTGTTACAAAAGGTTTCAAAATATGAAACCACCATAGTTTCAAGGTGGTAAGAGTGAGGATGCTCATGAGTTTTTGACTTTATACCATAAAATGCTTGAGGGTGTAGGTATGGTGGATGTTCATGGGATTTATTTTGTTGAACTTCAGCTTTATTGACCCGCGAGAGATTGGTGGAGAAATTTTTTAGGGTCTAGACCAGTTCAATCTCCCCCGACAGAGTGGGATGTGTTTTCTAGTTCTTTCCAAGACCGATTCATTCCTTGGAGTGCGAGAGAGGAGAATCGACTGAGGTTTGAGGACCTGAGATAGGGCAGTTGGATGGTTATTTATTATGAGGCCAATTTCTGTGATCTTTCCAAGCACACCATTACTATTATTCCCGATGAGGTGGAGAGGTTCGTAGGCTAGTGAGAGGGTTGAATTTTTTCACCTGGTCTTGTGTGTTCAAAGCACCTAGAGAGGGGACTCTTTCTAGTCTATTGTGAGCAACACTAGGGAGGTAGAGTTGATGGTTTTAGAGAAGCTTGGAGAGCCCAAGAGGTCCTGTTCTTCTGGTCAGTTTTCTGGTGCATCACCTAAAGGCAAGGGTTCACACTGTGGTCGTGGCTCCTTTCAGCATCGTGGGCCAGTTCATGCATCTATGCCAGCAAATTAGAGTGGGCAGTCAACTCGAGGATGTTATGGTTATGGCCGATGTGGTCGTGGTAGCTCATCTAGTTTGCAACAACATTTATCTGTGCCGAGGTATTGCTTGAGGTGTGGGGATCCAGGTCATCTGATTCGGTAGTGTCCTTCTCAGACTCACTAGGGATCCCAACGTACTTATTCAGTTGCTCCAGCTAGAGATTCAGCGCCTCCGACTAGGGGTCGAGGCGGCAGGACTTCTAATAGAGGTGTTTCGCTCCGCAGAGTGGAGGTCAGGGTACTACTTAGGGTGCCTATGGCTGAGAGAGCTAATGTTATAATTTTCTGGGAAGGGCTGAGGCCGAGACTTCTGATGTTGTGATCACAGGTATAACCCTCGTTTTCCATCGACCTGCATTTGTATTGTTTGATTTGGGTCTACTTTATCGTATGTGTCTACCTATTTTGTTACTAGGTTTGATATGATGTCAAATACCATAATTGTGCATATTCATATTTCTACACTAATGGGTAAGTCCTTAGTGGTGGATCAAGTGTATCGATCCTGTCTTGTTTCTCTGGCCAGGTATGATACTTGGGTAGACTTGATCATTTTGGAAATGGTATACTTTGATATTATATTAGATATGTATTGGCTATCCCCACGTCACGCTATTATATATTGTTATGCTAAGACTGTGCCCTTAGCAATGCCGGGTGTCCCAAGAGTCAAGTGGATGGGATCTAGTGAGTCCTACCCTAGAAAAGTTATCTCCTTCATTTGAACTCAGAGATTAGTTGATAGAGGGTGTTTGTCTTATTTGGCTTTCATTCACGATACTAGTATTGAACCACTTCCTATAGATTTTGTGCCCAGGGTTCGATAGTTTGCTGATGTGTTTCTTACTGATCTTCCAGGCGTTCCTCCGGATAGGGATATTGATTATGTCATTAACTTGAAGCTGGGCACCAAGCCTATCTCCGTTCTTCTTTATCGTATGGCTCAAGCTGAGTTAAAGGAATTGAAGGATCAGTTACATGATTTTTTTAGTAAGGGGTTCATTCGCCCTCTGGGGTGCTCCTTCAGTTTGTGAGGAAGAAGAATGGAACCATGAGGATGTGTATTGATTATCAACAGTTCAACAAGGTAATAGTAAAGAACAAATATATTTTTCCTCGTATTAATGACTTGTTTAATCAGCTTCAGGGTGCATCTTTGTTTTCTAAGTTTGATTTGAGGATTTCCTATCATCAATTGAAGATTAGGTCTTCAGATATCCATATGACAAATTTTAGGACCTAATATGAACACTATGAGTTTCTTGTGATGTCTTTCGATTTAAATAATACCCCTGCAAAATTTATAAAGTGAAAGAATAGGGAATTCTGACCTTATCCGGATACTTTTGTGATAGTGTTTTGATGAGTCCACGATTTGGACTCATTTAGGGCTTTATTTTAATAGATTTAGTGTCCTCAAATGCATATTTTGTGCCAATAACTAATGTAAATCCTTGATATTCAGGTATTTGGATTGAGGAACAAATCATGGATACTAATGAGCAAAAAAAGAACAAGGCAGCTGAAAGAACGAAGAAAAGAAGGCCTGATTAGGATCGCCTAAACCATTGGGCGAGTCACCAAATGGCCATGGTATCGCCTAATGTTACAGTATGCCAAGCCCTGAAGGAGAAAATCAAGTCGGTGATAGAAAGGAGTAGTCGTCGAACGGTTTTGCGATGCAATGTTATATCGTCCAAACTTACAGAACTTGATGTTGTTTAAGGCCAAAGCAAAAAGGCGATGGAACTGACCAAAGGGCGGATCGCCGAGTGAATTGTCGATCCCGACTTATTGCGCCGAATGGTCCTTCACAGCACATTTTTGGCGACTATAAATACATGTTTGAATTTTTAGTTTAGTATTAGATTTTTATCTAGTTTTCATTATTGTTCAGTTTTCAAGTTAGAGAGCTTAAAACTTAGTTTGGAGACAATATTTCCTTAGCTTTGAAGATTTGAAGATTTCCATTTCTGAGAAATTGGAAGTGGGTGTTGAAGATTCTTCATCTTTGACATTTGTAAAGACAATATTAATTTTACCCAGTTGATGGAAACACAATTTGGTAACGATTTCTATCATTTTATGATGCTTAGCTAAAACCCCAATTCTTGGGGTGTGATTATGTGATTATGGGTTGATTTAGCTGCTGGGTAATGTTAATTGATAGTGTAAATGTTGTTTAAAAGTGATTTCATTCAGTAATTGTGGCTTAATCTAAAGGGTTGTAGTTGCAAATGCAACTCTACCTTCGTGTTTTTGGCTTGCTTGAGAGAGGTTTTAAAACCAAGATTGCTGATTTGATGGTCTGTGGGTATTTGGTTGTCATGGTTCAGCTCGAAAGAGTGAGCCCTAAACACTTTTCCACACATTCATCTTGAGAGAGTGAATGGACTAAAGCGTAGGCTGTTCTTAATTGCTTCTTATTGGTGTTCGAGAGAAACCAATTTGATTTGGGATAAATTGTTCAACAGAAAGTTTATCCTCACTAAAGTCTAGTTTATTTAGTGATTTACATTTATTCACTATTAATTGCAATCACCCATTTGTCTACCGTAGCCTATAATCTAATCACATCCCAAGAACCCATCTCCATATTTGTTATTTTCGTGTTATTTGTTGTTGTAGCTAATATTTGAACCCAAATCCCCTGTTATTTGACACTTGTGTCACCCCAAACTTGAACCATGCTCTTATTCGTAAATGTTTTTACCTATGATTGACTTGAACACATTCATGCTTTTCTATTGATTCTCAAATACGTACCACTCCCTGTGGGATTCGACCCCAACTCACTTAGTTGGGTTATATTACTGACTAACGATCGTTGGCACTTAGTATTGGATGAAGTGTCCTGATACGTGAAATCAAAATGGTGCCGATGCCGGGGAGTGGTGTTACTTGAGAATTTTTAGTTAAGTTGAATTTTGTTCTTGTTAATTATAGTTGAAGTTACTTAATTTTTAGTTTTGGTTTTTCTGTTGCTGTTTTGAACAGAGAATTGGAGCATATTTGGTAGCAACAGTGACCCAATAGATCACCCTCATTTGAGATTATTGATTCTTAGAGATAACATCCTAAATTTCAGACAATTGGAGGGTGAGTCCATTTATGAGTTGTGGCAAAGGTTTAAGACCCTATTGCAACAATGCCCAACTCATGGAATTCCATATAAGATGCTTCTGAAATGTTTCTACTGGGATCTTGGCCTCAAAAATAGAATAATGGATGACCAACTCTCTTTGGGTTGTTTGATGTGACATTCTTATGAAACCGCAGCCCAACTCCTTGATTGTGTGGCCAAAACCAACAATGAGAAGATATAGAAAGATAAGGACCAAGACTTGACAACTTTGTTGGGCCAGCTAGATGTGTTGGCCCAAAAGGTCAAGGATTTAGAGGTACTATCCAAAAAGAAGGACAGATACATCACCCCTCACGAGCGTAGACAGATGAAGATGTAAGAGGGCAAGAAAATAGAAGAGGTACTCTTACTCAAACTTCACAAAGTCGAAGAATACGACAGAGTGTTGAGTGAGGTAAGAGAGAATGTCTTGAGGTTGAATTAGATGACGACCTCTCATTCCATGCTCATTCAGCTACTAGGGTCACAAATGGACCAAGTGCTAAATGATCTCTACCTAGAACCAAAAGAGAGGTGGCCTTATGAAAATGAGGCAAACCCCACTAATGGAACTTAAGTGGGGAGTTGCGTCGTGCCACAATGTTAACTAAGGTGCTCCTTGGGAGGCAACCCAAGTGTTTATCACTTTATTTTTGCTTTAAGAAATAATGGTGTGTTGATTGTGCAGGTCAAAGTGTGGAAAGTGTTTGAAAGGTGCAAGTTAGCGAGCTAAAAGTCCGCTCGGCAGGTCGCCAAAGAGGTCGGCGTGCCCGACTTGGACCGCTGTTGGACTCAAGAGTATTTTAAATTGGAGTCTGTAAAACTCGACAAGCCCAAGAGCAACTTGGCGAATCGCCGACCAGGTCGGTGATCACGATCTAGTCCACCGTTTAGACTCCCATATTAGCTGGAGGTCCTGTAAAACTCAGCGAGGTAAGTGACCACTCGGCGTGTCGCCGAGTGGGTCGGTGAGCATAATAACTAATGTCGCTGAATGGGCGAGAATTGAACGATTTTTAAAGCCCAAAGGTTTAAACTTTCAAACTCTTTCACTTTCCCTCACTTTTAATCTTCCAAAAATCACACCCGCACTTTAGCTCCTATATTTCTTGCATTTTTAGAGTGTTTTAGTCGCTGATTGTGTGTTAGGAGTGGATTATTTTGCCGCCTAGCATTTCAATCTTGTTTAATCGGCATCTAAGGTTGGTTTTCCGAACCCCAAGTTTATTTTTATCGAATTTGTACTCATTTGCAATGATCTTATCGTAGTGATGTGTGATGGGCCTCTCTGATCTTAATTTTTTATGTGTATGCCTGTTTTAAATTTGATATCCTTGCCCGAAATGCTTAGGATGTTGAATTCCCGTGATTTTATGCCTTAAAATTGATTAAATCTTGTGGGGTTGTGCTTGCATGTTGTTATATCTAGTTGGGTGAAGTCTAAGTAACCCGTAGTTGTGCCAAATGAAGTAATTTGCCCAATGATAGAGCGGGTTGACCTCATCCGTAAGGGCAAAAGTCGTTAAATGGGCAAATTTGACAAAACACTACACCATTTTAGGCTTTTAGCCACACCTGTAAAGTGTAGCCTAAACTAGCAAAAAGTGTGGCCTTTGATAAAAGGCTACACTTTAGGACTTTAAGCAACACTTTTTAGGGGGTGCCCAAAAGAAGCGTAACCTTTGACATTAGGCAACACTTTTTAAATGTCGCCATCACAACTACACTTATAAAGCGTGGCCAAAGAGGTATAAGGGCACGCTTTGTAGTGATTCATTAGCAACACCTTTTTTTTATTATACTACCCTTAAAAGCGCTGCCTTTGCGTTGTTATTGGTCACACTTAAAAAGTGTTGCCTTTTATATCTCATCTAGAACAACACTTATAAAGTGTAACTTTTCTTATGTACAAGATAACATTGGAAGTCCTACAACAACACTTTTGATGTGTGGCAATGTTGTGTAGAATTTTGTAGCCACAATTTTTTATTTTTAATGCAAATAATTTTTATTTGCATATATTCAATAATCACATAAATAAATATACAAGTGACCTAAAGCACAAAATTAACTAATAATTAAATCGGAGCTATATATTTCAAATAAACTTCGAGAAACATGTCTTGTACAACCAATACTTAGAAACTGATTGCTTAAAGATCTCTACTATCAATAAATTCCACAAAACCAAATGCATTCAAACATATATGACAATAGTACAAAAACTCTTCGTCGTTCACTACAATAGATCAAGTTTACTTCTGGCCACAATTCAAATTCAATTATAAGTTAGTGAAATAAATCATGTATTTAATATGCTTAAATTCACAGTAAGCCAAACCAATTCATAACAATAAAGTTGTGGAAGTGCATATAAGGTTGACAGATAACTATAGACAACACTGCTTGGAATTCTATTGATAAAGTAAAAAGATGCTAAAACACACTGATACTAGAACTTTACATCATATACTGATTTATAGCAACTGTTTAGCATAGTCATTAGTACTCCTGGATCCATTCTGATGACTCCTAGTAGATGGTGGTACATTAGTGTTCAAGCCACATGTGAAGGTTCCTTGAGCTTGCATTTCAGTACCTACATACGTTT